>PVIY010011629.1:21068-64741 GCA_004026745.1 Myrmecophaga tridactyla
CTCTAGACTCTGTGTTTCTCCTATCCTGCCCAGTGTGTGGTGTTTTTCTGCCTGCTGGTCAAACCAGCATAAAGTGATGTAGTACCTTTAACTTCAACTACTGCTGGGGGTGTAGTTTAGACAGAGGAGAGGTTGTAGGCTGGCTGTAATTGCTTCACTTTTTCGAACCCTGGGGTCTGAATTCCTTGAGGGAGGGAATCCACATGAGCTGGGCCCCACCCCCCTCCCAGGGAAGGCACAGTCTCCAGACAAACACTCAGAGAAGCTTAATTCTGCCTATGCCTGGGGCAGATGAGCCTGAGAAGCCTTGCAGCTGTATCCAAAGAGTAGTCAAGCCATAGAAACACAGCCACAAAAAAGAAAAAGAAAAATCATTTTCAAAGTTGAACCCACATTCCTCAGGTTTGCCAGTCAAGAGCTTAAGTTGGTATGTTGCTTTGTGTATCTCCATGTCCTATGTGCCCCCTCCTTTCCTTCAGGTCCCAGACCTTTTCATGTATTATGTGCTATCCAGTCCAAAAAAACTCTGTTTTTTTTCTTTTTCCTTCAACCCTGTCCCCTCTGCGCCAGGGCAAAAACCGGCAACCTTCACTTTTATTCAAGATTCACCTGAGCTGGGGCCTATTTTAGTCAGATTTTGTTAATTAATTCCACAATTGGAGCTTGGTTGGGCTCAGCCCGTACTGCCAGTAAGGTCTCTTTACTATCACCATTGGGAAGCAGCCTGCAGGGGAGGGGTGCCAGCCACTACGGTTTGGAGAACTCATGGTTCTGGGTGCGCTCATAGCCAGTCCAGCTTGTTCAGACTGTAGTATGCTGTCTGTCCAGTCACTGACGTGGCCACAGTGGTTGTTCTGTACTGTTCCTGGATACTTACTAACTGCTCTGTATGACCAACTAAATCCCAGACCTCACAAAGCCACTGTCTTGGCCCAATCTACCTCAACTGCCTTTTTTTGAGTAAAGGTAACCTCTTGTTAGTGCCTTAATCTGGACATTTTCATGGCCTTAGAACTGTAAACTTGCAACTTAATAAATCCCCCTTTTTAAAGTTCGTTCTGTTTTTGGTATATAACATTCTGCCAACTTGAAAACTAGAACACTAGGTTTGAAGACCTTTCCCTATATTTTCTTCTAGGGAGTTTGTGGTACTGGCTCTTATAATTAGGCTTTTGATCCACCTTGAGTTAATTTTGGATAGGGTGTAAGCTAAGCATCTTCTTTCATTCTTTTGGCTATTGCTATCCAGTTCTCCCATGCCCATTTATTGAAAATAATATTTTGTCCCAGTTCAGTAGATTTGGCAGCCTTGTCAAAAATCAATTGACCATAGATTTGGTGATCTATTACTGCACTCTTAATTTAGTTCCATTGTCAATACTTCTATCTTTGTGCCAGTACCATGCTGTTTTGACCACTGTGGCTTTATAATAAGCTTTAAAATCAGGAGATGTTAATACCCACATTTTCCTCTTCTTTTCTATGGATATTTTAGCTTTTTGCAGTCTCTTTCCCTTCCAGTTGAATTTGATACCCACCTTTTCCAAGTATTTAATGTAGATTGTTGGAATTTTTATTAGTATTGCATTAAAGCTCTATATCAATTTGGGTAGAATTGACATCTTCACTAAATTTAATCTTCATATCCATGAGGAGGGAATGTCTTCCCACCTATTTAAATCTTTTTTTTTATTTTAGCAACTTTATGCAGTTTTCCTGTGTACAGGTCATTTATGTTCCTGGCTAAGTTTATTTCTAGATACTTGATTCTTTTTGTTGCTATTTTGAATGGATTTTTTTTCTCAATTGTCTTCTCAGTTAAGTCGTTCCTGGTATCTAGGATCATTACTGATTTTCACACTTTAATCTTGTATCTTACCACTTTGCTGTATTTGTTTATTAGCTCAAGAAGCTTTGTCATTGATTTCTCAGGATTTTCCAAGTACAGTATCATAGTATCTACAAATAATGAAATGTTTACTTCTCCTTTTCTGATTTGGAGACATTTTATTTCATTTTCCAGCCTAATTGTTCAAGCTAGAATTTCTAGTAAAATGTAGAATAATAGTGGAGACAGAAGGCTTCCTTGTCCCATTACAGATTTTAGGGGACGGTTTCAGGTTCTCATTATTGTGTTTGATGCTGCCTATGTGTTTTCCATATGTGCCATTTACCATGTTGAGGATGTCTCCTTCAATTCCCACCTTTTGAAGTGTTTTTTTATCAGAATGGGTTGCTGTAATTTGTTGAATGCTTTATCAGCATCAATAAAGTCATATGAACACATAATTTTGCCTTTCAATTTGTTAATGTGCTGTAGTACATTGATTGATTTTGTTGTGTGGAACCACCCTTGCATTCCTGATATAAACCCCACTTGGTCGTGATGACTAATTCTTTTAATGTGTCATTGGATTCAATATACTAGTATTTTTTCTATATTTTTGCATCTGTATTCATTAGAGAGATTGCCCTGTAGTTTTCCATTCTTATAGCATCTTTGCCCGGTTTTGGTGTTCAAATGATTTTAGCTTCATAAAATGATTTAGGTATTGTTCTTTTTTTTAGCCAAATTTTGGAAGAGTTTGACCAGGATTGGTGTTAGCTCTTTTTGGAATGTTTGATAAAATTCCCTTGTGAAGCCATCTGGCCCTGGGCTTTTCTTTGTAGGAATATTTTTGATGACAGATTGAATCTCATGTGATTGGTTTATTGAGGTCTTCTATTTCTTCTCACACCAGTGTAGTTTGTTCCTGCGTTTCTAGGAATTTGTCCATTTCATCTAAGTTGTCTTGTGTAGTGGCATATAATTGTTCATGGTATCCTCTTATGATTCTTTTATTTCTTCAAGGTCTATGGCAATGACCTCTCTTTCATTAATGATTTTGTTTATTTCTACCCTCTCTTTTTTCTTTGTTTGCCAAGCTAGTGGTCCATCAATTTTATTGATTTTCTCAAGGAAGCAACTTTTAGTTTTATTGATTCTTTTTATTGTTTAGTTTTTTTCCAATTCATTTAATTCTGGTTTGAATTTTGTTATTTCTCTTCTTCTATTTGCTTTGTGGTTTGTTCCAGTTTGAATGTGTTATTTACCCTAGAGAAAGCCTATTTTAATCCTGATACAACTTTGTGGGATCAACTACTTCTTTTAATTCTGATTTAGTACTGTAGGTTGGAATCTCTTGATTTGATTATCTCCATGGTTATGTGACACACCTAATTGTGGATGTTATCTTTGAGTAGATGGAAATATGACACTACCCATTGTCGATGGGTTGATTAGATTACTTGAGACTTTAAAAAGGGAAACCTTTTGGTGAAATGACAGAAGCCTCAGAGCTGACAGACCAGATGTAGAAGCTTGGAGAACAGTTGCTTCAGAGAAGAGTACACGGATGTTTGGAGATACTTGGAGCCAAGCATACATCCCCTGAGATGTTAAACAAGCCAGAACTAGAGAGAACCAAGGGATTACAAGAGATGAAAACCAGTCCCAGAGAAGCAAGGTGAGGAACCCTCACAGAATTAGAGCCTGAGAGCAATGGAGCCCAGGAGCAAGGGACCAATAGATGCTAGACACTTGACTACCCAGCTGACAGAGCTGTTCCTGACAGTATCAGCCTTTCTTGAGTGAAGGTAACCTCTTGTGGGTGCCTTAATTTGGGCACTTTCAGTTCCTTAGAACTGTAAACGTGTAACTTTTTAAAAATTCCCCTTTTAAAAGCCATTCCAGTTCTGGTATATCACATTCTGGCAGCTTCCAACTAACACAGGGTTAGTTTGTTGTTCTTTCTCCAGTTCATACAGGTGAGCATTTAAGTTCTCAATTTTTGTTCTTTCTTGTTTTTTTAAGTGTAGGCATTTAAGGTATTGCATTTCCTTCTCAGCACTGCCTTTGTTGCATCCCATAAGTTTTGATATCTTATATTCTCATTTTCATTCATCTCTGATATTTACCAATTTCTCTAGCAAATTCTTCTGTGACCCACTGGTTGCTAAACATCGCATTATTAATCTCCTTATATTTTTGAAAGTTCGGGTCTTTAGTGGTTATTGATTTCCAACTTCATTCCATTGTGATCAGAGAAAATGCTTTGAGTGATTTCAATCTTTTTAAATTTATAAAGATTATTTTGTGCCCCAGCATATGATTTATCCTGCAGAATGTTTCATGACCACTAAATAAGAATGTATATACTGGCGTTTGGGGTGTAATGATAAATTATCTATCTATCTATCTATCTATCTATCTATCTATCTATCTATCTATCTATCTATCTATCTATCTATCTATCTATCTATCTATCATCTATCTACCTAATCTGGAAGGCCAAATTCATTTATCAAATTGCTTAAGATCACTTATTTCCTTGTTGATCCTCTCTCTGGTGGTTCTATCTATAGAGGAAAGTGGTATATTGATGTCTGCCCCTATTACTGTTGAAACATCTATTGCTCCCTTCAGTTTTGCCAATGCTTGTCTCATGTACTTTAGAGCACTTTGAATGTGATCATAAACATTTGTGATCATTATTTCTTCTTGACGAATTGTCCCATTTATCAATATGTAGATTCCCTCTTTGTCTCTTATGATGTCTTTACATTTAAAGTCTATGTTGTCTGATATTAGTATAGCTACTCTTGCTTTCCTTTGGTTACAACTTGCATGAACATTTTTAAAAATCCTTTCACTTTCAATTTATTTATATCTTTAGGAGTAACATGAGTCTCTTGTGAGCAGAATACAGAAAGATCATTTTTCTTAACCGATTCTGTCAATCTGTATCTTTCCATTGGTGAGTTTATTCTATTAACATTCAAAGTTATTATGTAAAGTCATTTCTTGAATCTACCATCTTATTTTTTGGTTTTATTTGACTGATCTATATTTTTCCCTTCTGTCTCTTTTTATCTTTTAAGTTTCCCTTACAGGTACTCTTCAATTCTGTACTCTCCTCCAGACCTCTCTCTCCAGTCCTTTTTTTCAGGTGACAGAATTCTCTTTAGTATTTCTTCTAGGGCCACTTTCTTGTTGACAAATTCTCTCAGCTTTTGTCTGTGAAAATTTTAATCTCTTCTTCTCCTTTGATGGAGAATATGACTGGATACAGAATTTTTGGCTAGAAATCTTTCTCTTTCAAGATATTAAGTATATCATATCACTACCTTTATGCCTCCATGGTGCCTGTTGAGTAGTCTGAACTCAGTATTATGTGGTTTCCCATGTATGTGGTGAGTCACTTTTATCGTGATGCTTTCAGGATTTTCTGCTTCTTTACAATATTTGACAGGTTGGTTACTATGTCTCTTCGAGTATGCCTATTTGGATTTATTCTATTTGTGGTTCGCTGGGCTTTCTTGATTTGTTTATATCTTTTACAAGGGTTGGGAAGTTTCCCCCCATTATCTCCTCAATAAATCTTCCTAGTCCTTTACTATATTCTTCTCCTTCTGGGACACCAATTATCTTATAATTGTGTACTTTGTGTTATCCATCATTTCCCTAGGATCCAATTCAATTTTTTCACAATTTGTTCTTTTGTGCATTCGAATTCAATTGCTCTGTCTTCTAGTCTATTGTTCTTTCTTTTGGCTCTTCAAATCTGCTGTTGAGTGTCTCTAGTATATATATTTTTATTGACAAATCTTCACACATCTGCAGTCCATACATGATGTACAATCAATGACACACCATCATCACAAAGTTGTGCATTCATCACCATAACCATTTTTAGAACATTTGCATCACTCCAGAAAAAGCAATAAAAGGAAAAAGAAAAAAGTCATACATTCCATACTCCTTACCCCTCCCTCTCATTGATCACCAGTATATCAATATACCCAATTAATTTTACTCCATATCTTTCCTATTATTTATTTACTTTTATCCATATTTTTTTTACTCATCTGTCCATACCCTGGAGAAAAGGAGCATCAGATGCAAGATTTTCACAATCACAAAGTCACATTGTAAAAGCTATATCTTTTTACAATTGTCTTCAAGAATCGAGACTACTGGAATACAGTTGAACAGTTTCAGCCCTGCCTGTGCTGCATCTCATAAATTTTGATGTATTGTGTTTTCCCTTTCATTTGCCCGAAGATATTTACTGATTTTTCTTGTAATTTCTTTTTTGACCCACTGGTTGTTTAAGAACATGGTGTGTAACCTCCATATTATTTGTGAATTTTCTGACCCTCTGCCTCTTATTGATATCTAACTTCATTATATTATGATCTGAGAAAGTGTTTTGTGTGATTTTAACATTTTTAAATTTATTGTGAGTGGTTTTGTGACCCCGTATATGGTATATCCTTGAGAATAATCCATGACCACTTGAGAAATATATGTAGCCTACTGTTTGGGGTGTAATGATCTGTAAATGTCTGTTAAATCTAGTTTATTTATCATATTCATCAAAATATGTTTCCTTATTGATCCTCTGTCTATTTGTTCTATTCATTGATGAGAGCATGAATTGAAGTATCCAGCTATTATTGTAGAAGTATGTCTACTTCTCCATTTAGTGTTATCAGTGTTTGCCTCATATGTTTTGGAGCACTCTGGCTCAGTGCATAAATATTTATAATTATGTCTCCTTGTTGAAGTGTTCCTTTTCTTGATATGTAGTGTCCTTGTCTCTTTTAATTATTTTACATTTGAAGTCTAATTTGTCAGATATTAGTATCACTACTCCTGCTCTTTTGTGATTGTTGTTTGCCTGAAATATCTTTTTCCAATCTTTAACTTTCAACCTATTTTTGTCCTTGGATCTAAAATGAATCTCCTGTAGACAGCATATAGATGGGTACTGTTTTTAAATCTATTCTGTTAGTCTATTTCTTGTGATTGGGAAGTCTAATCTATTGACATTAAATGTTATTACTGTAAAGGCAATAGTTTCTTCTACCATTTTGTGTTTGGGATTTTATATGTCATATCTGTTTTTTTCTCTTCTTACATTTACTGATAGTCTTTGTTTCTACACTCTTCTCCAGACCTCTCTCTCTCCTACCTTTTCCTATCTGCCTATAGTGCTCCCTTTAGTATTTCTTGCAGAGCTGGCCTATTAGTCACAAATTCTTGCAATGATTGTCTGAAAATATTTTAATATCTCCCTCATTTTTGAAGGAACATTTTCTGGGTATAGAATTCTTGGTTGGCACATTTTCTGTTTTAGAATCTTAAGTGTATCACACAACTGCCTTCTTGCCTCCATGGTTTCTGCTGAGAAATCCACACACAGTCATATTGAGCTTCCTGTGTATGTGATGGATTATTTTCTTTTACTACTTTCAAAATTCTCTCTTTATTGTTGACATTTGACAATCTGGTTAATAAGTGTCTTGAAGTGTGTCTGCTTGTATGTATTCTGTTTGGGGTATGCTGCACTTCTTGGATCTTTAATTTCATGTCTTTCATAAGAGATGGGAAATTTTCAGTGATTATTTCCTCCATTAGCCTTTCTCCACTTTTTTACTTCTCTTCTCCTTCTGGGACACCCACAACACATATATTTGTACATGTCATGTTGTCATTCAATTCACTGAGACTGTGATCATATTTTTCCAACCTTTTCCCTATATTTTCTTTCATGTGTCAGATTTCAGTTGTCCACTCCTCAAGTTCACTAATTCTTTCTTCTGCCACTGCAAATCTGTTGTAAGTTTCCATTGTTTGTTTCATCTCTTCTATTGTGCATTTAATTCTCATAAGTTCTGTGATTTGATTTTTCAAACTTTTGAGTTCTTCTTTTTTGTTCACCCTATGTCTTCTATATGCCCTCCCTCAACTCATTGATTTGATTTTTTATGAGATTTTGGATGTCCATTCGAACATCCTGAATTAGTTGTTTCATCTCCTGTATCTCATTTGAAGCATTGGTTTGTTCCTTTCACTGGACCTTATCTTCAATTTTTCTAGTACAACTCATATTTTTTGGTGATGTCTAGGCATTCAATTTCTTTAAATAGTTTATTCTGGAGGTTGTTTTCACTCTTTTACCTAGGATTTTCTTGTTGGATGGCTTTGTTTTCTATCAGTTCTTTGTCATTTAATTCAACTTATTTTAGCCCTGTAGCATAAGTTTTATTTAATTGAGCAGAATTTTTCAGTTATTGTTTTTCTATTTCTTGCCCTGCCTTTATGAAGCCTTTTGTATGAGGAGAGTCTTCTCAGATATTATAGGTGCTGCTCAGATTTTCCCATACCAGAGAGGCCCACTTCTCAGGAGGAAAGAGTAGCCAGCATCAGCTTTCCCTGACGGCAAGAACCAGCATGTTGTAAGATTTTCTTATGAAGCCTCTAGACTCTGTGCTTATCCTATCCTGCCAGCATGGGATGCCTGTCTGCTTGCTGCTTCCCACCAGCTTAAAGTAATGTGGTGCCTTTAATTTCAGCAGACTATCCCTGCCAGGGGCATGGTTGACAGAGGTGAGATGGTAAGATGGCTTTGATTCTTTCTGTTCTCCAGTCCCTGGGGCCTGAACTCCTTGAAGGAGGGATTCCACTTGAACTGGGTTCTGCTCTCCTTTTATTGGGGGAAGATACACCCTTTCAGATATTAACCCCTTTCTCCTGACTAGTTATTTTGCCTCTCAAAGAGCTTAATTCTGCCCTTGCTGGAGCAGTGCTGGAGCCTGGGAGTGCCTCCAGTTCTATTGAATGAGCTGTTTAAGAAGTAAATAAAAGGCAAAAAATCATTTTCAAAGCCAGACCCCTGCTTTTCGAATTTTCAATCAAGAACTTGAGTTGATACGTGGCTCTAAGTATCTCTAGCCTCCATGTGCCCTCTTTTTGTGAGGTCCACAACTTTTCCAGTATTTTTGTGCTGTCCAACTCAAAAAGCCTCTCTCTCTCTTTTTTTTCATCAGACCCACCTGCTCTCTGTCATGGGAAAAATTCGTAGTTCCTTTAGTGCTTATCCAGGTTCCTCTGTGCTGGGGCCTGTTTCCAGTAGTCAGAATTTGTTATTTAATTTCAGAATTGGAGCTTGGTTGAGCTAAGCCCTGTGCTGTTAGCAAAGCCTGTTTCTTTTCCCTTTAGGGAAGCAGCCTGCCATGACTGTGGGGGAAGGTCACTGGCCTCCACGGCTTGGGCAACATACAGTTCTGTGTGGGATCTCAGTTGTTCCACCTGGTCCAAACTGGTGTACACTGTGTGTCTGGCCACTGATATTCCACCAACAGTTGTTCTTTACTGTTCCTGGCTATTTGCTAGCTACTCTGAAGGACAAACTAAATTCCACACCTCACTGTGACACCATTTGGCCCCACCTGCTCTAGTATATTTTTATTTGTTATATGGTATCTTTAATCTCTGTGATATCTGCCAATTTTCTACTTATTCTCTCAAGTTCTTCTTTATGCTCTTCTAGTTTTCTTATTATCCTTATATAATTAGCCAACCCACTGAATTTATTTAGGAGAGTTGTATGAACATCTTTGATTAGTTATTCCAAAGTCTGCATATTCTCTGGTGTTTTAATTTGGTCAATTGGCTGAGCTTTATCTGCCTGCACCTTTATATGCTTTGTGATTTTCTCTTGACTAGGCATGGCATAAGGGTGAAACATGGGGGATGGGTTGCAAGGAGCAGGGGCAAGAGGGCATAGGGTTTTGTGCAAGGTATTGTACAGGGAACAGGGCTTGGGAGTGGCAGTGCAGGACTGGGGGCAGGGGGCGTGGGGATGGGTGTGGGAAGAGGTGTTGTGCATGGGGTACAAGGTACAGGAGCATGAGGCAGGGTATGGGGCATGCACAGTGCATGGTGCAGGGCACAACAGTGTAGTGATGGGGCTTGGTGTTCAGCTAGATGTGGGGCACAGTGCTCCACAGGTGCCAGGGGGCATGGAGGTGGCACAGGGATCATGGGGGCAGGGTTGCCACAAGCAGGGTGTGGGGTGTGGGTGCATGTGTTTGTGGTACATGGTGGTCAGTGTGGCAGGGGTTAGGGTGGCAGAGAATGGAGGTTGGGCACAGGTGCACATGAGTGCTGAGTATGCTGGGTCAGGGTGTGGGATTTGGGGTGCAAAGCATGGATGTGTGGAGCATGGGGAGCATGACACAGTGGTCAGGGAGAGAGAGCTTGGGTGTGGGGGATGCAGGTTACGTGGAGTGTGGTAATGGAGGTGGGGTATGGGTGTAGGGTTGTGGGGGAGTGGGGCATGGGGTTGACAAGCAGGACATAGGGGTAGAGACAGCATTCATGGATACATGTTCATGGGGCTCCCAAGGACATAGCTTGGCTTGGTGCCTCATGCCTGCCTCCCTGTGGATGCACTCCTGAAGATTCAAGACCTCTATTTGGAAAGGGACATGGTAGGATCTTTGCATTAGATGAATGGTCTGTATGAGCAGGGAAAACTGGTATACTGGCTTCTGTGTTCCCCAAGGGAGCTCTAGTCTCCTGAGCTGACGGGGCTGATGTTCCAAAGTAGCTGTGGGGGCAGACATTTTCCTGGGTGTGGTTTCTTGTCCCGAGTGGAGTCCCAGTGGAACCCTTCACCTGGTTCTCTGCCTCTCAGTTCCTCAGTTTTTCATCCAGAACCTCCCTATGTAATGTAGAAGCACCTCTGAGGTCACTCACACTCTTGGTAGTGAGCTTTTATGTTATATTTTTCTCATGATTTTTCCGGTTATGATGCTTTGTTTTGATATTCATTTTATTGTATTTCATTTTTAAGGCATTTAAATGCATTTGTTTTGTATGTGAGCATATATTCCATTTCTTCAAATGTCAGAAATATATTTCCCTTCCATATCTGGAATGAATAGGACATTTTCTAGTGAGCTCCATGGTTAATTTTCTCTAGACTCTTCAAGTCTTCAAAACTAAAACCACTTACCATCTGTTTGTACACTATGCCTGAAGTGGATCAGTCCTTTTTCTACTAACTTGGTTTCTGCCTCATTCTTGTAATTGTGCTTAAACCTTGCATAGCACCTTTATAGGAGGTACTCTGCTTTTGATCATTCACTTAGGATCCTATTTCTTCTAAGTCTGGACCTTGTTTTACTCTGCCTGTTCATTCAGGGACTTGAGTTCTAATTCTGAATCCCAGAGTAGCAACAGGGACTGCAGAACCTGCTGCCACAACTCTGGACATCAACGGCCTGTCCAAATGATGTCTGTCTCCATTGCCACTAGGAGACATGGCTATTCTTTACCTGTGTAGCAGAGTACCAACATCCTTTATTTTTCCTGGTCTTCTCTTGTGTTGACTGCTTACTTGGACATGCATCATCTATCCCCAGATTCTCTATTTGGCCTGCTTGGCTGGATTTCTTCCCCATTGCTATTAGTCACTCCTCTGTTGTCCACATGTACTGAACATGTTTATTTTTCAGATTCTATCTTTGTGTGACTGAATTTAAATTAAAATAATTTAATTTTATAATTAAAAAACTACATTTTGTCATTAAAGCCATAACTGTTATCTGAATGTGGTTACAAATATACAGTGTTAGATGTGGATCTAAGTTATTTATTTTATTATTAATATTTTACCATATATATAACTAGCTGGCAAACCAACATTTATTAATTATTATTTTTTACATTGCTGTGTTACTTGAATTTTTACAATAGTTTTAGTTTTTATAATAACTTAAATCTATTTCTGGATGCTCTGTTTTATTCACTGATCAGTCTGCTTCTTTTAGTTATCACATAATTCTTACTGTTGTTTTGTAGTACCCATTTGGAAGATGAAGTACCTTTGTCTTTATTTAGTCTTTTTTACAAAGAGAGGTATTTCCCTCCAAATATTTAAATCTTCTATATTTAACTCATTAGGTTCTCAATTCTGTTTGTCATAAACTCAATGCATAAGTATTTAATGTTTTCATTAACTTTTGTGAATAAACTCTCATTTCTTTGTTTTATTATTCATTGTTGTTTTCTGTATTATTAGTTTATAGTAATGCATTCAATTTAATTTTGTGGATTTTCTTCAATCTGCAACTCTGATGAACTGTTTATAACCTTTGCTAACTTTCTGGTTGACCTTCTTGATTTTTATGAGTATATTTTAAGTCACAACTAGAAAGTGATATTTTAATACCTTTCTTGAGTTAATTAATGTTCAATTTTTCTCTCTCTGATAACTATGGTCAATATTCCATTAAGAGGAAATGGTGATTAGGGGAAGAAAAAGAACACACATTTGTGATGTGCTCTTTTTATTTGTTCTCATATCTAGAGAAAATCATATTTTTTCATTAAATATAATATTGATTCCAGTTTTTAATGTGCCTTCTATCATATTCAGAATAAAATATTTATATTAATTAAGAAAATATGTTGAATGTTGCTGGTGTTTCTTGGCAGTTAATGAAAAATTAATTTGAAATATTTTCCCATTAACATATTATCCTAGTCTTTTATTCATAGAATAAATAGTAAGCTATAATTGATACTTTAAAAAATATATTTCAGTATTCTATTTCTAAGAATTTTCAGGCCACACACACTCATTCACACACAAACACATGCACACACATTTTAACTTCATAGATAATTTCAGCCTATGATTTCCTCATTTAATATTTTCCTTGTCAAATTTTGGAATAAAACTTTTTCTTATACAATGATATGGCTAGTATACCTTCTTTTTCTGCATTTAATATTAGTTTGAAGCCAGGAAATCTGGTCTGTAAAGGTTTGAAAGAGTTTCTACTGAATCCACCATTTCCAGTTCACTCAAGCAAGTCTTCAAAACTTATTTTTGTTTTATAGGAGTGTGTACATTCTCTATTTCTTGTGGTGTTGATTTTTATTTTCCATTTTATCAAGAAGTCGGTTTTTCTTTTTAAATGATGATCAAATTTATTTGAGAAAATGACTATTAATTTTTCTTCTCATTGTGTTTAAAAGTATGGTTTATTCTGCTTTTTTTTCAGCACTTATTGTGTGCTAAGCACTGATTTAAGCACCAGGGATGAAGCTGTAAAAAAGCCAGATGAAAATTTCTGCCCTCATTCATGGCCATGTAATCTAATAGGGGAATCAGACTTACAAGTAAGCAAATACATAGAGATGGTGATAATTGCTATGAAGGAAAAACTGATGTAATAAAAAATGAGGAGAGAATGGGGGTAGGATGGTCTATTTTAGATATGTTCAAGAGGGAAGACCCTTTGAGAAGTTGGCAGTTAAGCTGAGACATATAAAAGAAGAGAAAGCCAGTCATGGAAAGGACTTGGGTAGGCAACAGTATGAGCAAAGACCCTGTGATGGGAAAAACTTATATATGTAGCATACACATTCTTCTTTTTATGGTTAACTTGTGTAATCTTTTCTTGGCCAATTGAAGTATTTCTTCCCTTAAAGAAGTCATTGCTTGGTTTTTTTCCATGTGTTTTAATTAATTTACTTTATTACAGAAGTTACAGGTTAACAGAAAATTCTGCAGAACTTACTTAGTTCCCATATACCTCCCATTATTAACAAATTGCTTTTATGTGGAGTTGTTCTAGTTTGCTACTTGCCAGAATGAAAAATGCCAGAGATGGATTGGCTTTTAATAAAAGGGGATTTATTTAGTTAAAAACATATAATTCTTTGGAGAAAGGCAGCTAACTTTCAACTGAGGTTCTTTCTTACACGGGAAGGCACAGGATGGTCTCTGCTGGCCTTCTTTGCAGACCTCTGGGTTCCAACAACTTTCCCTGGGATAATGCTCTTCTGCATCTCCAAAGGCCTGGGCTGAGCTGCTAGTTCTGAGATGAGGTATGCTGAGCTGCTTGAGCTGTGCTACATTGAGCTCTCTCACTTAAGCTTCCAGGCAATTAAATCAAACATCATTCATTGCAGCAGGCACTTCTCCTAGCTGACTGTAGATGTAATCAGCAACAGATGAGCTTCACATGCCATTGGCTCATGCCCACAGCAACAAAGCTAGGCATCTTCACCTGGCCAAGTTGATGCTGGAACTTAACTACCACAGGTGTTTTTGTTATGATTAATGAAAGAATATTATTATATTTGTACTATTAATTTAAGTTAGCTTTCACTGTTTGTGTTGTATAGTCCTATTGTTTTTTAAATTTTTTTCTAGTAATATACATGCAACCTAAAATTTTCCCCTTTTAACCACCTAATATAGGGCTGACAGCTATGTTGACAATGTATGCCATCATTACAGCCATCGATTATCAAAATCCCCAATGAGATATTTTGTACTGAATAATCATTATCTCCCCACTCCTTAACCACACCTCAGCTTCTGGTAACCTGGGTTATAGATTCTCACAGAATAAATTTGCTTATTCTGATTATATGATGTCAGTGGGATCATAAAATGTTTCTCATTTTGTGTCTAACTTATTTCACTCAACATAATGTCTTCAAAGTTCATCCATGCTGTGGCTTATATCAGAAATTCTTTTCTTTTTACAGATGAATAATATACTATTGGATGTGTATAGCACATTTTGCTTAGCCATTCACCTGTTGATGGACACATGGGTTGCTTCCATCTTATGGAAATTGTTAATAGTGCCACTATGAACATTGGTAGACAATAATTTGATAGCTGGGTCATATAGTAATTCTATACCTACCATTCTGAGGAAGTGCTAAACTGTTTTCACTGTGATTCCACCATTTTATAGTCCCACCAACAATGAGTGAATATTGTATTTCTCTTTATTCTCTCCAAAACTTGTAATTTTCTGTTTTCTTCATAATAGCCATTCTAGTAGATGTAAGGGAGTATCCATTGTGGTTTTGATTTGCATTTCCCTAATAACTAATGATGCTGAGCAATTTTCATGTGCCTATTAGACATTTGTAAATCTTCTTTGGAGAAATATCTATTCAAAGCTTTGCCCATTTTATGATTGGGTTTTTTGTTGTTGTTGTTGAGTTGAAGGATTTCTTTATATATTCTGGTTATTAAACCCATATTGAATATGTGGTCTCCAAATATTTTATTCAATTGTGCAGGTTATGTTTTTACATTCATGATGAAGCCCTTTGAGGACCAAGAGTTTTTAATTTTTATGAATTCCCATCTGTTGAGGAGACTGTTCTTTCCAAATTGAGTGGTATTTTTGCCCCCTGTCAAAAATTAGTTGGCCATAAATGTGTGGGTTGATTTCTGAGCTCTTGATTTTATTCCATTTGTTTCTGGTGCTTGGAATTCTGGATCTCCATATGCAAAAGAGTGAAGGTGGACCCCCTACCTCACATCATATACAAACATTAACTCAAAAAGAATCAAAGACCTAAATATAAGAGCCAGAACTATCAAACTCCTAGAAGAAAATGTATAGAAGCATGTTTAGAACCTTGTGTTAGACAATGCTTCCTTAGACTTCACAACGATTGCTGAAGCAACAAAAGAAAATAGGTGAATGGGACCTCATCAAAATTAAAAATTTTGTGCCTCAACAGGCTTGGTCATGAAAATAAAATGATGACCAACACAATGGGAGAAAATATTTGGAAACCACACATCTGCTAAAGGTTTAATATATATAATATATAAAGAAGTCCTTTCACTCCACAGCAAAAAGACAAACCACACAATTTAAAATAGGCAAAAATCTTGAATAGATGTTTCTCCAAAGAAGATATACAAATGGCCAGAAAGCATATGAAAATATGCTCAATATCATTAGCTATGAAGGGAATCACATCAAAACCACAATAAGATACCATTCACATCCACTAGAATAGCTACCATTTTAAAAATGGAAACTTATAGGTCTTGGGAAGATGTAAAGAAATAGGAGCACTCATTCATTATTCATGTGAATGTAAAATGGTGCTGCCACCATGGAAGAGAGTTTGGCAGTTCTTCAGAGAGTTACATATAGGATTACCATATGTTCCCTCAACCTCACTACTGGGTATATGCCTAAAAGAATTGAGAGCATGTACTCGACCAGATATTTGCTCACTAATGTTCAAAGTGGCGTTATTTATAATTGCCATAAGATGGAAGCAACCCACGTGCCCATCAACTGATGAATGATTAAATAAAATGTGTATACACACAAAGGAATATTATTCAGCTGAATGATGAATGAAGTTCTGATACATTCATTCATTCTGATTCATACATTCATTCAAATGAATCAAGTTCTGATACATGTAGCAATAAGAGTGAAGCTTGAAGACATCATTTTGAGTGAAATAAGCCAGACAGAAAAACATAAATAATATATGATCTCGCTGTTGAAACAATTAGAATAAGCATACTCATAAAATCAGAATCTATAATATAGGTTACCAGAAGGTGTGATGAGGATATGAATGGGGAGTTAATGTTCAAATTTTGCAGAATTGCCATTGGATATATTGTAAAGTTTTGGAAGTGGATGTAATGATGGTATCACACCATTATGAATTTAATTAACAACATTGAAGTATATATATTCCAATATAATTAAAAGAAGAATTGTTAGGTTGTATATATGTTACTAAAATAATTTTTTTAAATCCGTGGAACAGCACAAAACAGTGAACCCTAAGTTAAACCATCAATGAAGTTAATAGTACAATTATAAAAATATGCTTTCATCAGTTGTAACAAATGTACCACACCGATGCAAGATTTTAATAATACATGAGTATGTGAAAATCCTGTATTTTATGAATGATTGTCCTGTAAATCTACAGCTTCTCTGATTGAAAGTTACCTTTTATAGTGTACAGTTCTGAGAGTTTTGACACATGGATAACAACACAATCAAGATATAAATTAGTTCTACTACCCTCTCAAGTTCTCCTTTAGCCTTTTGTAGTCAAGACTTCATCCAACTCTCTGCCTCTTAGTGAGCTTTTTTCTGTCCTTATAATTTTGTTTTTTCCAGAATGTTATATAAAGGAGTCATTCAGTACATAGCTTTTTGAGTTGTCCTTTTGCATTTCTCATAATGCTTTAGAAAGTCATCCATGTCGTTGGATTCTTTTTAATTCCTTTTAACTGCTGAATAGTGTTACATTGTATGGTGCACCTTAATTTGTTTTAGCTGTGCATTACTTGGATTCTTTCCAGCTTTTGATGATTTTGAATACATTCTCTTGTTTTAATGCCTTTGTATTCCCAAGCAAATGCCATACAATGGATTTGCTTAAAAAATGGGAATGTAATGGCTAATGGTTTGAGTTTAGAGAAAAAAGTCCAAATCAAGTTATCATAAAGATTACATTTTCTCTCTGATAACTGTGGTGTTGTGGAGCTGGCTACTGGCAATCCTTGGTCCTTAGGTCATCATATGGTAGGGCATAAGGTGGTGTCTGCTGGTCTCTCCATTCTCTCCTGGGTTCCGTTGATGTTCAGCTTCTGGTTGCTCCCTCTCTCACTCTCCTTGAATTTCATGCTGCTTGTAAAGGACTTTATTAATAAGATCAAGACCCATCTTGATTGAGCTGGGTCACACCTTAACTGAAGGAACCTCACCAATCAATCCTACTTAAAATGTGTTCACACCCGCAGGAGTGGATTAGACTTAAGAACATGTTTTTCTGGGGTACATACAAATTCAAATAGCTATACCTCTATAAATACTCACATATAAGTTTTTGTGAACATACTTTCATGTCATTTAGGTAAACATCTAGTAAGGGGTTCTGTGGGTCATATGGTAAGTTTATGTTTAACTTTATAAGAAACTGCCAAACTGTTTTCCCTAGTGGCTGTGTAATTTTGACTTCCCACCTAGGTAGAAGTTTAATTCATTACATTTCTCTTTTTCAAGTGCCATGCATAGTTGTCTCCATAATGTTATTGCTTTTGGCCAATGGTTATTGTAAGGCTTTCAGAGCAAAGAGAAGATATGGTGTAATTTAAAAAATCAGTCAACAAAAACTAAAATCATATCACAGGGAGCATTTTTGTTTCAATTTAATAAAATGTCAAATCTACTCATTGATTTTGTTTTAACATCACAGTTTTCTTTTGGGTTCATCCTGCTTCTAGTAAGTGATGAGGAGCAAGATAGCTCTACTTTGTATGAGTTTTGTCATTTAGCAAGTGATGTCATATTGAGAATGAATTAAAAGTGATATTTAATAGTAGAGTAGCATACTGAAATCTTTTATTTGTCTATAACAAATGTTTATTGAGCACATATAATATGAAAGTAACTAAGCTCTATATCATACACAGTACAAAAGTGAGTGAGACAGAATCCCTGCTCTCAGACAAACTCCTCTGGGGTCACTTTCCAATCTGTTTCCCAGCCTCAACTTTCCATTGGACAAATTAAAAGGTTTCACTATTTGTTCAGTTGCTGCTGGTTTTGAAATCCAGTAATCCAGATCAAAACCCTGGCTCTGATGCTAGTAGATGTGTGACCTTGTGAGAAGTTGCTGATTTCTTTAAACCTCACTTTCTTCATCTACTAAACTGGGCTAATAATACCTTCTTCACATTTTGCCATGTGGATTACAATTTAAAACTATAATATAGGTAAGTTGCTGTTAGAATGCTTTACACACAGTAAGCTTTCAAAACTGGTACTTTTTATTATTTCCAGGGATTATTTCCTCTTTACCTTTCTGCTTCTCTTCTCCTTCTGGGACACCCATAACATGTATATTCATGCATTTCATGTTTTCATTCAATTCCTTGCTCATATTTTTCCATTCTTTACCCTACTTTTTCCTTTGTATGTAGGATTTAATATATTCTGTCCTCTAGTTTACTAATCCTTTCTTCTGTCTCTTCATATCTGCTGTTCTAAGTCTCCATTTTGTTTTGCATGTCTTTTATTATGCCTTTCATTCCCATAAGTTCTACCATCTGTTTTTTTCAAGCTTTTGAGTTCTTATTTATGGATGACAAATGTCTTTTTTATATCCTTCATCTCTTTTGCCATATCTTCCCTCAACTTGTTGATTTGCTTTAGCATGTTTGTTTGAACATCTTTAATTAGTTGTTTCAATTCCTGTATCTCATTTAAGTGTTAGTTTGTTTCTTTCACTGGGCCATAACTTCATTTTTCCTACTATGACTCATGATATTTTTCTGGTATCTAGGCATCTGATATCCTTTATTAGTTTATCTGGAGGTTGTTTTCATTCTTTTACCTAGTGTTTACTTTTTGGTTGGTTTTGTTCTCTATCTGTTCTTTGGCATTCAATTCAACTTATTCTAGACCTCTAGTATAGGTTCTGTTTAACTGGTCAGAATTTTTAACTCTTCTTTTTCTGTTTCTTGCCCTGCCTATAAGGAAACTTTTTTTTTTGAGAAGGGTCTCCCCAGGTATGATTAACTTCTATCAGATTTCCCAGACATGGCAAGACCAGGTCTCAAGAGAAAGGTGTAATTAGTATCAAGTTTCCATGATGATAAGACCCAGAAGATTGTCAGATGTTCCTGTGAAGGAAAACTCACCAGTGGCATAAGGTAGTGTGGTGCTTCTAATTCTCAGCAGACCTTGACCCTGCCAGGGGCATGGTTGAGACAGAGGCTGAAGCAGAAGGCAAGCTTAAGCTGTTTCTGCTTTCCAGCCCATGGGGTCTGAATTCTCTGAATGAGGCTGCCACTTGAGCTGAGGCCTGCCCCTCCTTTACTTGGGGAAGATATATCCTTTAGGGGATAATCCCCTTAACTTACTTTGTTTATCAGAAGTATCTTAACTCTGCCCTTGCATGGATCAGTGCTCAAAATTGAAAGTGTCTGAGGCTTTCTCTAATGAGCTACTTAGTATAGTAAAAAATTAAAATAAGTAATCCCTTTTCTATGCCAATCCCTTACCCCCAAGTTTCACCCATCAAGAGCTGGAGTTGGTACCCAGCTTTATGTGCCTCTTTTCTTGGCACACAGCCCTTTTTTGGTATTTTGAGCTTGGCTTACTCAAAAATCCTCCTTTTAATTTTTTCCATCAGCCCTGCCTCCTCTCTGCCAGGAGAGACCACAGGGTTCCTTTCCTTCTTGCTCTGGGCTTATCTGTCCTCAGAGCTTGGATTCAGCAGTTCAAATTTGTTAATCAAAACTGCAATTGGAACTTGGTTGATCTACCTTCCCTTGATCCCGATAAATACTGCTTCTTTTTCTCACATGAAAGCATTATGCTGTGCCAGTGGGAGAGGAGTGCCAGCCTCCATAGTTTGGGAGCTTTACTTACAGTTCTGTGCTGTAATCTCAGCCCTTGAACCCATTCCAAACTGATGTATGATGTATGTCCAGTGTGCTGGTTTGAAAGGATTATGTATCCTGAAAAAGCCGTATTTTAATCCTGATCCATCATGTGGAAGCAGCCATTTCTTTTAATCCCTATTCATCACTGTAGGTTGGAAACTTTTCATTAGATGGCTTCAATGGAGTTGTGACTCAACACATTCCAGAGGGCTCTTGCTTAGTTTACTGGAATCCCTTAAAAGAGGAAGCATTTGGAGAAAGTCCCTTTTAGAGCCATGAGAAAGCCACAAAACCTGAGAGGCAGCACAGCCAGAGACCTTTGGAGATGAAGGAAAACACACATAGGGGAGCTTCATGAAACAAGAAGCCTTGAGAGAAAGCTAGCAGACATCATCATGTTCACCATGTGCCTTTCCAGTTGAGAGGAACCCCTGAAGTTCATCAGCCTTTCTTGAGTAAAGGTAACCTTGTGCTTGTGCCTTAATTTGGACATTTTTATAGATTTGCTTTAATTGGGATATTTTCATAGTCCTAGAACTGTAGACCTGCAACTTAATAAATTCTCCCTTTTAAAAGCTGTCCTGTTTCTGGTATATCACATTCTGGCAGCTAGCAAACTAGAGCATCCAGTCATAGTTATTGACCAAACAGTTGTTCCAGAATAATTTCTAGCTATTTACTAGCTACTCTAGAGGATTAACTAAATTTCACACCTCCCTATGCCACCATCTTGCCCCCTGGAAGGTCTTTTATATTGAGGGTTCACAGTAGATTTTTTAATTATTCCTTCATAGTAAAATGTGTTGCAGATCTTCTCCTAGTCTCTTCCTGGCTTTTAACTTTGATTTTGGTGCTTTCTGATGCAAATTTTACATTTTGTTATAATCAAGCTTGTCATTTTCTTCTCTTATGATTTTCTTCCTTTTGGCAAATATCCATGTCAAGGTCCTACAATATTTTCTTCTGGTGTTTTTATAGAGTTTTAATGATTGCTTTATTTTGTTTTGGATTTACTTTTTTTTTTGCATGGGCAGGCACTGGGAATCGAACTCAGGACTCTCGCATAGCAGGCAAGAACTCTGCCTGCTGAGCCACCATGGCCCACACTGGATTTACTTTTAAGGGTTTAGTATGTTGGGGATGTGTGTGTGTGTATGTGTATGTGTATACATGCATGTATCCATCTATCTGAGGTAAGTGAAGTTAATATTTTTCTTACTGATATTTTTAAGTATGCTAGGTTCTAAACTGCTCATGGTGTTATTTTTTCTCTTCTTCTTCTCCAACCTCCTCTTCTCTATTTTAACCTGGGACATTTATCTCTATGCCAGTGTTTGCCTTTTGGTTCATTCACCACATACCCCAGATTTTCATTCACCATTTACACTTGATGAACTTTTAGCATCATATGTTTTAGGGAGCTCAAAAGAAGTATAGGAAATACTTCTTGCTCTCAAAGACCTGGAAATATTAAGAAACTATCCACAGTCAGGTCAAGTCTGTGATATCAGATCTATGTCAATAGAAAGGAAAATAGCATATATTAACACTGCTTGCAAGACATTATGCAAGGTTTTTATATTTTCAGCATCCCTATGAGATAGATATTCTTATCTCCATTTTATAAATAAGGGAACCAAGATTCAGAATAGTTAAATAAGTTGCTTAATTTCACATGAGTGGTAAGTGGTAAAGTAGACTGTGAATCCATTTTTAACAAACTTCAAAGCCTCAATTTGTAAGCACTGGGATCCTGTTTAGTTTCTCTCTGAGGTTTTTCTTTGTGCATAGCTTGTGAATAACTGAATTTTTTGCCTCCCAGAATAATAATCTGTCTGAGGATCAGCATATTTGCCTTCACATCTCCACTGTTACAACTGACTCCCTGTCTGTCCTTATTCTTAATTGAAAGAACTGTTATTTGGATTCCTATTAATTGATATTTATGGTATTTGTTTATAATAACATAATAGTCACCCTGGAACTGTGTTATTCAATATCTTCTAAAAAGTTGTTGAGAAGTGAATTAAAATAAATGTAATTTATTTTAATACATGAAAAATATTTAATATTTGAAATATATTGAATATTTTTTAATGTACTTCCTTGTAAATTAAAGGAAGTATATTGCCAGTCATTAACTCTTAAGAATTAGTGAGAATGAAAACAAGCTTAGTGGTAGTTAAAAGTTCCTGCATATCTGAATAATGCATAATTCATTTTGAGTAGTGTCATTTTTTCTACAATATTTGGATGTCAGAAAATATGCTAAGTTTTAAAAAATCCTCAAGAAACTAAGCACCTTTAAACCGCAGTCAACTCTCCAATCTTAGTCTTTCCTGGTAAGTGAAGTTAGACCACTGAATTTGTGCATGCTTATATTTAAAAACTGATAGGGGTGGGCCATAGTGGCTCAGTGGCAGAGTTCTCATCTGCCATGCCAGAGACCCGAGTTCCATTCCAGGTGCCTGTCCATGCAAAAAACAAAAACAAAAACAAAACCTGATAAATTTATCCTTAAGAAGGAGAGAGAAAATTAATATCCCTAAAAGGCAAGTTGGGAATGCTTAATTTGAGAAAGGCTAGGCTGCTGTGCCAACATTCTCATTGTTGTTTTCAAGGACTTTTCCTAGAAACATTCCTGGAATTAGCCTAGCCCACAAGAAACTATCTTTAGCTCTGAATTATTTCAGCACTTACATTGCATTGAAATATTTATTAATTGTAAGAACTTGATTATAATTCTGTCAACAACAAGTACATATTAAGTGCCTATTCTGTGCCTCAAACTATTCTAGACAATAGGGAATAAACCAGTGAATGTAATCTTGGAGTCTTTATCCCTGTTACAGCTACCCCCTCAATATCAAGCTTTCCTTAGTCTTCTGTATTACTACTCCAGCTTCAATCTATCTGATCTGCTGAGCTCTAGATGTCTTCCTGCTTTGTCCCAGAATACCTATCTGATCCTGAGGTGTAGTGGAGTCAGAGAGGGTGGATTTCAACCCTGATTCTGCCATTTTCCCTAAAGAGTGTACAATATTTCATTCATTCCTCTCCCTATGATTCTTAGAGTTAGACTTCCTTAGAAACCTGTATGCTAGACTGCAGAGAATGGTACAAACCTGGGCCCTCAAAACAGGTAAATATTGAATTTGTCACTTTACTGGGTATATGACTTTGGGCAAATTACTTAATCTTTCTGAACATCAGTTTCTTCATCAGTAAAATGAAAAAAAAATCAATTATTCCAGAGGGAAGCAGTGAGGAATTGTAAATACTATTATTTTGCAAGTAATATACATGGCATATAGTACTGCATAAATGCTATTTATTGTTATTATGTTATTGCCTATGCCTCAGAAGACAGTGATGATTTTTAGTACAGGGTACTAAACAAGCTAGTTGGTCCATCTAGCTATTTATTCCTCTACTCCTTTCTCTTCCTTGGCTCTGATTTCTGGATTTGCTGGGCCACTTACTGCATTGCTTCACATCTCTTCATCTTTGTGACGAGACCCTTGAAGTTAGCTTTGGCTTCTTTTATCCTACTGTGGCTAAGTTTATGTGAAATACTGCAGATGCTCTAATGTTAAAACAAGGTAAGGAGCATCCCAGCACAGGGTTAGGGACCAGAAACTCTGGATATGTAGTTACTGGAACACAAGATATTTTAGTGAGATGCAGGAGATGCAAATATTTATGGCTGTACCTTCTCTGATTAAAGGATTACAGAGGCACCCAAGGTGGGTAGACCCACTTTGGGTGCAAAACTAAATTTGCTTGATTTTGGCAAATTCTAATTGATCCCACATTTTTGCCCATCATGATTTGAAAATGATGTGGTAAATGGAAAAGAGAACAATAAAGAAAATGAAGACACCTTAAATCTCTTTCTGAATTTACCAGTGACTGGTTTTATGACCTTAAGTTGTACTTTGAGGCATAGTTGGAGATATGTAAGAAGAAGAAGAAAATTCAGTTGGGGCAGGATAGCTGTCTTCAACATGTGGCTTTTATAGGTGTTCTCAAGATATAACAGCTAGGATCAATGAATAGAAACTACCGTGAATACAGACCTTGACTCTGTATGAGAAAAAAGTATTAAAAAAGGAAATAAATGTCTCCCTCAGTGAGCTTCTCATCACTGGGATTTTTCAAGTGCTTAGAAAGATTGCTGAAGAAAGAATTCAAGCATCAGGAGGGGAGTGAGGCTACAAGATCTTTAAGAATCTTTATAATCCTGAGATTCTATTTTTAGTCACTTTGCTTCTATGGGTCTCAGTTATTCCATCTGTAAAACTGATGAGTGAATTTATTATTATTATTATTATTTTGGCATGGGCAGGCACCAGGAATCGAACCTGGGTCTCCAGCATGGCAGGTGAGAATTCTGCCACTGAGCCACTGTCACACCACCCAGAAGAGTGAGTTGTAAGGTTGTGTAGTTCCCTTACACCTCTAACAGTCTATGATTTTTCTAATGCATGAGTAAAACATGTGGAGGAAATTCAAACTAGATTTCTTTTTCATGATTTGCTTGTGCAAGTCATGAGACAAATCACTAGATAAGTTTGGAGGAAGAGGCAATAGTTTCTACCTGGCATCTTTTTGTATCTACCAACCCTTTCATACCTTAAGTCTCTTTTAAAAATTCATTTTTATGCTATTTATCTTTTTTCCTGTGGTAATTTATGAATTTTAAATCACCCCCAGTTTTAAGTGGTAGAGCTACCTGTTTTTCTTCTACTATGGTAATTTGAGCATACAAGCAATGTGTTCCTTCCATTCCAGTATTTTCCCTTGAAGGAAATTTTCCTCAGGCAGGTCTGCTCATATAACAAAGTGTTTGGCCTAATAGGGATTTGTCAAAAGGGAGAATAAAGCTATCACATTCACAACCTACAAGGCCTGCACATGAACCATGGCCTCCTTTTCATGATCTAACATTTAGAAAAAAGTGTTTTGGATCAGAAAAGAAAGGAGGGCGCTTACTTGTAACTAGCACTGCTTCCATGGGTCACCCTGAGGGTTTGCATTACAGGTAAAGACAGGCTACATAATTTGAGAGGCCCATCGCAAAATGAAAATATGCAGCCTCTTGTTCCCAAAGTAAGAAAAATGCCATTCAAAAGTAAGATACAAAACTTTTTCCTTTCCTCTGTGGTCTTTATCCCTCTCTCCACCTGTCATGCTGATTTTTATTTGCCATGTAATGCAGTTCTAAGAAAAATTAAAATTTTATGTTATTAGCATGAATTTTGCCATTTATCTTTATAATGTGCAAGGCCAATTTTGAATGCAAATATAAGAGCACCTAAATTTTATGCAGAATTGTCAAAATTGTACAATTTGCATTTCATAGCTCATGTCTTTAATTCTTACCAGAACAGTGATAACTTGAACAACACATTTTATTTCTTGATATATACACATTCTATCAATACTCTCTACTTTTGGCTTACTGATGAGAAAGGAAGAATTGAAGGAAAAGAAACTACATGTTGTTCTATCCCTTTTTGCCTATGTCATTATTTTCAGGGGAGTAGCATGAGTAAAAAGAATATTATAGGGGTTCTTGGTCATTTTTATGTTTCTTATAATAACATGACCACCATTCTGCATTCAGAGCAAGTTTTGGTTCAAGCAGAAATCATAGACTCTTGGGACTGTCAGCTTCCATGCTTACCCAGTCATAGATATAACATGTTTACCTTGTACTCACTTTAAGTCTTGCTGACCTCCCATACTTAATAGGGCCATTAGAATTCTATGCTCATGAGGCATAGCAAATACTATATATGTATATAGAGAAAAAGGAATGGCAATGGAAATAAATATTGTGCATATCACTTTTGCTCATGTGCATGATCAATTTTTCCATCAGATTTGATTTACAAAACTCAAGTTCAAAGACTGAATTATTCAGAAGTCCAAGACAGTGGCAGCAGAGCATAAACATGGTATCCTTTTGAGTATATGTTGCTGTGAAACTTCATAGGTTGCATGTATGTGAAGTAGCCATTGATCAAGAGAATGGTGTGAGAAAAAGCAAGGAAGCATGAAGCCTCGGGTTGTGCTCAGATTATGTTGGGAAAAGCAGTTGGGTTGGAGATGAGGCTTCCTGAAGGAAATTCATGTGAGATGAGGTTGAGGTCAAGTTTTAGAGAGTTTACATTCCCAAGTTAAGGAATTTGGACTATATGCTGAAAGTCAATGGGAAAAAATTGGGGGGGGGGAGAGTGGTTGTTACTGTTGTTTCAAAACTCTTAAAGTATGACATATACTTTAAAAAGTGCACAAATCATTAGTGTATGTAGCTGCATAACCTACACCCAGATCAAGAAACAGATCTTTGTCTGAGTACTAAAAGCCCCTTCTAGTCTTTATGCTATCTCCAAGCATGATCACTGTCTTGACTTGCATCAACAGACTTTCTTTTTAATGTAATTCTTACTTTATTTAAATGGAATAATTTAGTATGAACTCTCTAGCTTCTTTCACTTAAGATCATGTTTGTGAGGGTCATCGATATTTTTGTGTCTATCTGTAATTTGTTCATTCTTTCAGCTGCTTAACATTTCATTGTGTGAATATACCACAGTTTATCCAGTCTACTCTTTTTTATTATTATTTTTATTTTTTTACATGGGCAGACATCAGGAATCAAACCCAAGTCTCTGTCATGGCAGGCAAGTACTCTACCTGCTGAGCCACCATGGCCCACCCTAACCATTCTACTCTTAATGGGCATTTGGATAGTTTCCACGTTTTGGAGATGGGAAAGAATGAAGCAGTGGACATTTGTTAGGTGATTACTGTAGTAATTCAGGAATGAAGTGGTAAGGGCCTTGTGCAGGTTTAAAACTATTATGTACCCCTGAAAAGCCATGTTCTTCTAATCCAATCTTGTGAGTATAGACCAGTGTAGGTGGGACCTTTTGATTAGGTTTTTGCCATGGAGATGTGACCACACCCATTCAAGGTGGGTGTATTAGTCAGGGTTCTCCAGAGAAACAGAACCAAAAAGAGATATCTGTAAATATGAGATTTATAAAGGTATCTCACACAAATGTGGGAATGGAAGAGTCCAAAATCTGTAGGGAAGCTCAAGTGAAAGGTCTGGATAAACTCCACAGGACAGTTTCACTGGCTGAAGAAGCAGTGCAAAATAATCTCTCTTCTTTTTTCAAAGTCTTCAACTGATTGGATTATCTCATTGGTGGGAGGCATGCCTTAGTTTATCGCAGATGTAATCAGCCATAGATGCAATCAACTGACTGATGATTTAATGCATCAGCCTTCCAGTTTATCAACAAACCACAAAATATCCTGGCAGCAGTGGTCAGGCCAGTCCTTGCCTGACCTGACAACTGCCTCTCATCACTTGGCCAAGTTGACACCAGAACCTAACCATTACAATGGATCTTTTCATCTTTTTTCTGGAGTCCTTTAAGAAAGGGATATTTTGGAGAGAACACAGATGTTTGGAGATGCAGAAGGAAAGTGCCCCAGGAGATGCCAGAAGCTGAGAAAGTCCTTTGAAACCCGAAGCTGGGAGAGGACAGTAGATCTCGCCATGTGCCTTCCCATGTGACAGAGGAAACTGGATGCCAGCTGCCTTTCCTCCAAGAAGGTATCTTCTCATTGGTACCTTAATTTGGAGATTTTCACAACCTTAGAATTGTAACTTATAATTTCATAAATCCCCTTTTAAAAAGCCAATCAATTGCTGGTATGTTGCATTCCGCAGATTTAGCAAACTAAACAGGCCTGAAAGTTTAGTTATTACACAGGAAAAAAAAAACACAAAGAAAACAGATTTTGTTCAAGTGGTATGTCCAACTTCACAGAAATTCCAGAGAGAAGTTTGTATTATCACTTCAAGCTGGAACTATTGGGTCAGAGAAAAGTTGGCAGCATGTAGTACATGCATTGCAGAATATCATATCGCCAACCAGAGCCTGTGAATACTCATGTTTCCCCCTCCTTCATTTTAACAGGGTATGTATCAGGTGATACATTAAAGAGGGAGAGTAAGGTATTTTTGTTTCTTGATTACCAGGAGCCATTAGAGCACATGGGAAAGGTGTCTGACAAGTTTCAGCTCTTGGCATTTGGTATTTTCTTAGAAAAATAGAATATTTATTTCTTAAATTCTGTTGTACTTTCAAGAAACATCTCTTTTTCCTATAATTTTTACTAATAGTTCTACATAGTCCAATAATGATGGCCAGACCAGACATCTTCTGCTACAAATAAATTTTCTACCTTGGCTAATTAATGCCATTTTGTATTTCTTTCCTTGACAGTGCACTGTGCCAGAGCCTGGCTTCCTTCTGCCAAAATAAGTGCTCAGGAGACAGACCAATTGGCAGGAGAAAATATAGAATTGGTCCTCTCATCTTCCTTATGGTTGTTATGTAGGGAAAGGTGAATGTTTTCCATTTACTAATGCACACCAATTGCACCTGTTTCCTTTTGCCTGTAAAGCTGTCTCTCCCAGTGTACTTGGTGAACCAAGACCCAATGTCATGTGTAAAGCTTTCTTTGACTCTTTTGGTCAAGTACATTGTGCCTTCTTCTTATACTCCTTAGTGTGTTTTTTGCTTAAATTTATTACTGGATTAGGGCTATGTAGCTCAAATCCCATCCTTGAGTTATGTTTTCTATAGGATTCAAACATGTTTGGGCACACTAGATTGCTATTTGTATGTAGGATTAAGTCCTTTCCAGAGAAGAACTTATGGTAGAGGTAGACAGAATGAGGCCAAGAAAGTGAGTTGATAATAATGGGCCAACTGCAGGAACTGAGGAAGTAATTCTGGGGATAGTATGTTTTTACTCTAATCTTCCTTTGCATCACAGATATTCAAAAGAAAAAAGTCAGATGCTACATGATTATTGAGAATACCAGGACTCAGAGTCAAATGAGATATACACCATGTGTCCAGAACTCTTTGAGAGGAATTTGAGGAACAGAGCAGTCAGTCTGGAGTTCTTCAGATAGGATATAATTAGAACCAGAGAAATTTAAATTTGTGGTTATTTTAAATAAATGATTCTTCCAAGATAGCATGGAATGGTAAATGTAAATTTTAGCTGGTTGTTTACTCATATGTTTCCCTTACAATGCTGGGAGTTCCTCAAGATAGGGACAATGTGAATAGTTTATATCATTTGCACATAGTTCTTCCTTTCATCTCTACCTTTGCCACAACTCACCATGGGTACAACATATTTCCCTACCCCATTGATGTTGGGCTTGGCCATGTTATTTTGGCCAATAGAATGTGAGTGAATATAACAGCCTGCCAATTCTGGGCCAAGGCCTAAGATGCATCATGTGTTTCTACTCACTTCTCTTGAGCTTCTGAATTCTGCCATGAGAAAAGCATGATTCAATTATCACTCACTCCTTCAACCTGGGTCCAGGGATGCAGATACATGGAAAAGACCTGGACCTGATCTGAAGCCAGTTTAGCTAAGATGAGTCTAGCTGAAATCAGCCAAACCCCAACCAAACCACAGACACATGAACATCAAAAATAAAAGTGTATTGTAAGCCACTGAGATTGTGAAATTGTTTGTGATATAGCATTATTGCAGTAGAAACCTGACTAATACAGACCATATATTGGACTTTTTGTATACACAGCAGGTAGCACAGTGCCTAGCACTAGGTGGGTAGAATAAATAGTCCCTGAATGAGTGAAGGATGGATTTTTGAAGATTGGGCTGATTATATTGCCTTACATACCTCCATGGTATTTCAGTTTTTAGATCAAGGTGCTTAGGGGGTGCAAATCATGCATTTTTTGACTAGGTCTTTATTTCAAAACCAAGGCAGATGTATCAATAATATATGCCTTTCAACCCAGATGGGTCTGGAGCAGTGGAAAAAAATAATGGCAATGCACTATCAGAAACACACTGCATATGCTTTGCTGCTAGTGGATCAGAGCTACTATCTCTGTATGTGAAGATCAGTTCTGAATGACCCAAATATTCCTCCATACTTTTGTTTTTTAATGTGTATTTTTAAGGTAATTCTTAGGATGACAAGGGTTTAGAGTCTGGATACATGAAGGATTTTGGAGGAGATGGAAGTGGTATGGTTTGGTGTTGGTCCCAAGGAAAGAGAAGCAGCAGAAAGAAGGTAGTTTAAAGGGGTAGAAACCTTAAGAAAAAAGCTTGTCAGGGAAGAGGAAAGAGAAATTATACATTATAATATGGGTGTCTTTTGAGGATTCTATAAGCAGGCTGGTTCGGGGGTGAAAAGTGAAAATTTTTGTTTTTTTGCAACCGGAGAGAGCCATATAGGCAAGCAGATGGATTTGTTACTGAGAAGTTGGAGGCCTTAGATGATGATGGGTGACCAAACTAGCATTGGGTCCCTTGGGTCAGCTGCTAATAAGTAGTTTTGAGCATTGTTGCTGAGTTTTTGGTAATCTAAAGAAATATTTATTTTTAGGGAAAAATACCACATTTTTATTCTGATAAATACTCCTTGAAAATAAAACACTTGTAGCATCCATTTTTGAATGCTGTTCCTATCCTAAGGAGAAGTCTTGCTTTCCAAAGTTTAAGGAGGATTTGGAGCTTAGATAGGTATTGATTGATTTTCTTACTGGGACAGTGCTTGGAGTTAGATCTGAATAATCCTTTGAATTTTTTAAACATATATACAGCACTTTAATTTCCTCTTGTATCTTGAAACTCAGATGTTATCTTGATTTTAGAATTTTTAAAATGAAATAATCATTCCCCACTCACATTGCTTAGGTAGGCAAAGAGGACTCAAAAGCAGGTTCTTTCAAGACTTTTTTTTCTACATAATCACAGATTTGGAACATAGTTATTTTTGCCTGAACAATATATATTTTTGGCTGACTGATCAATCTGCTCAATCACAAGCAAAATGAATATTAATGAGATTTTGATTATTTGGCATTTGTAATAAAAAATACTTGAAACTTAAGAAAGGGGCCATGTTATCTTGGGCTTAGTTGAATTTTGAAAAGGCAAATAAGGAGTATATTTTGATCAAAGGGCATGAAGTCTTACATCTCAGTGGTAAATACCTGAATGTTGGCAGCTATAGCTTGCATATGCTGATGTACAGTAGGTGCTCTGGGATTTTGACTGTTGTTTAAGAGATAGGCAAGTATCCAAGATTTTGTTTTCTCAATCAGTTCTGTTAGTTTAGTTTGAAAGAGGCACCATGTGATTTTGGTGAACAATTTCATTGATACTCTTAATTAACAACTTTGTACAGGTAGGTCAAACCAGGGTTGATTGATTTCTTCTCATCCCCTTCACTCCTCTCCCCATCATTTTCTTCACTCCTTTTTTCCTCCTTTCTTGCTTCCTTTTTTCCTCCATTCTTTTTAATTATGGAGGTTCTGTAAATATATATTTGGGTCTTCACCTTAGATGTGTCCAAGCTTCTTACCAGCTCTTCTCCCAAACTCCTCTCCTACATTTCTACACTATCTTCTGATTGCTGATTTTAATTTTGATTTTGGTTCTGAAGACAATTCAATTTTTAGTAAGGGAAACCTTTATATGTTATCTGTACTTAACCATTTGGCTTCATAGCCAACAGGTCCAACTGTAAAGCCTTTGAATCTAGCAGATTTGCAACTTTCAGAAATGCTGGGAATATGGGTTTTCTTCATGTATATGACAATGGGGAATTTTTAAACATATATCTATGTATATATATACCTGTATATGGTTTGAAAAAATAGCAATTTTCCCTTTAGTTTGCTGAAAAATAAAAAGTTAGAATCGATTTTTTTTCTTTTTTAACTTTCAGCCAAAATGTCAATGGAAGAAAGACGAGAGAAGAGTGATTTTTTTAAAAGTACACTAACATTTGTGGTTTTAAGATTCTTAATATTCTTGTTAGAAATTCAAATGGCTTTCTGTCTTCCCTTCCAGTCCTTAGTCTTTCAGCAACAGTTACATTTAAATTATCTTTTCATGATAGCTGCTCTTTTTCCCTCGTCATGTGGCCTGGGCTTACCCAGAATGGAATTAGCCAGTGCTAGAAATGGAAGCTGTGGGAAGGAACACATACTACTCTTCACACACCACCTCCACCCACCCAACCCCATAAAAACCACCCCTTTCCAAATTAATTTCAGATTTTCAAGACTTAATATGATTATTTTAAATAGAAAGTTTTGTTGCATGCTCCACTGGTGGAGGGAGGCTGACTCAGGTCAGTTCAAGAATAAAAATAGGGAGCACAAATATCCACATAATTTTTATAGAACATATCCCCTTGTTTGTCATCCTTTTCTTCTCTCTGCTCCTTTTAAATCAAGTGATTTGCTCTCTCCTGGGCCTTCCAGAAAATTATTCAAACATTGGATAGGAGATGGTAAGTTGAGTTTTGAGAAACCTAAAAGGGCACATTTGTACCTCAGCATTTTTCTCTAACTTGGTATAGCACAGATGTCTGTGAATTGGTATCTAGTAAACCTTCATGCACTGCAGTAAGTTCTAATTTTTTAGCATAGTCCAGTACTCTTTCCTAGAACTTTCATTTTCTTGAGTTCCTGTGGTTTTGGCCCCTCACTTGAGCACAACTACTGCCCTTCACTCCCTTTGAATATACAGCCCAGTTTATTAAGGGGAGGGGGGTTTACCCAGGCCAAATAAAGCAACTGGATTCAATTCTGGGGACCTTATCTTGGTAGTAGTTGGCTAAGAAATGGGAGGCAGGGACTGAAGTGAGAAAAGATCATCCTGGACTAATCCACAGCTCTCTGGAGGGGAGTTCTGTACCTAGTGTTTTTGTTTCCCTTTGTGGCACTTTACTGCAGCCTGCATGATGGTGCCTATTCTGTGTGTGTTTCACGTTCAGCTCTACCATTAGTTTTTTCTCATCTTTTTATACTTTGTTCTGTTTATCATTTTTTTTTAAATTTTGTTTTTGGAAGAAACAAAAAATGATAGGCAGAATAATTTAGAAAACTTGACCAAACTAGTACCAAAAGTTCCAGAGTAGGCTCAATTTAGTCCTACCTACTTGAATATTAGAAGCAGGAAAGCTGCTCCCAAGATAATTTTACCCTTAGGAAGTATCGCAAACATCATCTTCCTTTGTAAAGCTTCTTAATTTCCTGAGATCTTGTTCTATAAACTCTCCCCTCCAAAAATGATCTCAGTTTTCATTATGTCCTTGCCGTCTTCTGTAAATATTCTTAAATATCATTGGTTAAAAATACAATCTTCCCTTGGTACTGCATTTTTTGGATCAAAATATTCTATTTCTATTTGTCATTACAGTATATTTGTTACAAATGCAAACTCTGGAGCCACAAGGTCTGCATTTGCATTTCAGTTACAAACTGTGTGAACTTGGACAAATTAATCTCTCTGTACCTCAATTTCCTCATCTGTAAAATGGAAATGATAATTTTACATACTTCACAGTGTTGTTATAAAGATTAAATGTGTAACGTATGTAGAGAACATAGAACTGTATCTGAGAATGTGTAAGTTCTATTTTTATGCTTGTTATTATTGTTATCCTTCTCTTGGAGATAAGCTGTACTACTTCAATTCATTTTTGTCCATAGCACTTATCATATTTCAACACATTATATGATTCATTTATTTATTGGATTAGCTGTGTACTCTCTCACCACCTGCTAAATTACAAGCTCCATGGGGAAAATACTATATATCTTCAGTGCCTAGCACATAGTAGTTGCTAAAAAATATTGTTGAATTAAGGCATTGTAATCTGGTGTTCTTATTCACCGATCTATTGAAATTGCTCTGAGAGACATCACCAATAGCTGGAAATCTGTGAACCATCTCTAACACCACCCTCTCCCTTACCCACTATATCTAATCAATGATGAAATCAAATTAATTTTCTTGCCAAACATCTCTCAATTCTGTCTGTGCCCTCCCAGATCTATTTGCAACTACCTTCTCTAGTTCTTACTATAATCTGTTTCTTGAGTCTTTCAGTGGACCCCTAACTGATTTTCTTCTTACATTTTTACTTCTTTCAATTCATTCTCCACATAGTAGGCAAAGGATGTTTCATAAATGTGAATCAGATTATTCTATGTCCTTTCTAAAAACGTTTTACTAACTTCCTATGGCCCTACAGGGTAAAATCCAAAATCTTGGGGGGTAGTGCAATGGTGGCTTAGCAGGCAGATTTCTTGCCTGCCATGCAATAAACCCAGGTTTGAGTCCTGGTGCCTGCCCATGTAAAAAAAAAATCCAAAATCATTCCATAGTCTACATGAAATATAAAATCTGGCCTTGGTACACAAAAAAGTTGAATATCTGGTTACCATGTGACCCACCAATTCCACTCTTACATATATACCTAAGAAAATTGAAAATATATGTCCACACAAAAATTTGTATGTGAATGTTCATAGCGACATTACCTATAATAGCCCCAAAGTAGAACAACTCATGTGTCTAATAACTGATGAATGTATAAATAGAATGTTATATCCATGTAATAGGATATTATTCAGCCAGAAAAAGAATGAAATGCTGATATATGCTGCAACATTGCAACATGATGAACCTTGAAAACACAATGCTAAGTGAAAGGAACCATATATGAAATACTATATAGCTTTATGATTCAGTTATATGCATGTCCAGAATGGGTAAATACAAAGAGACAGGAAGCAGATTAGTGGTCACCAGAAGCAAAGTAGAGGAGGGCTGACTGTTAATGAGTATGCTGTTTCTTTATAAGGTGTTGGAAAAGTTCTGGAATTAGATAGTATGATGGTTATACAAACTTGTAAATATACTTATAATGCCTGAATTGTATACTTAAAAAGGGTTAATTTTATTGTATTTTAATTTTATATCAATTTTTGAAAAATCTGGCACTTGATTACTGTGGAAGATTGAATTATGACCCCTACAGGTTGTATTCAAGTTCAAGTCCCTTGTCCTGTGCATGTTAACTCATTTGTAAATTGGATCTTCAGGTCTTGTCCTCCAGTCCTATAGGTATGGACTCATTTATAAGTAAAATCTTCAAAGATCTTAATAAAATGTGGCTAAATTGAATCAAGGTGGGCCTAACCCAATATGACTGGAATCTTCATAATTAAAGGAAATTTGAACATAGTAGGAGGAAAAGTAGGGCAGAACCAGACAGATGTCCATGTACCAGAGGCAAAGATTGAGTTATGGACTGCTGGCAAGCTATCACCAGAATGCTACAGACTTCAGAGAAAAGCATGACCTACCAATACCAGGATTTTGGATTTCTAGTTTCCAAAACTGCGAGACAATTAATTCCTGTTGCAGTTGGCCCTCAAACAATGATACCTACCCTACAGTCCAATATCTTGACATTTTTTCTCTCACTTGCTATAATCCAGCCACAGTCACCATTTTTAAGTTCCTCAAAGATACCATGTTCCCTGTTACCTCAGGACCATTGCACATATTGTTCTCTGTGTTATAACACTCACCTCGTATGTCCCTTGCCTAAGTCATTCTTTTTCATTGTCTCGGACAGAGATGAAACACTAATATGTATATATTTCAGGAAATTGTCCTTGAATTCCTTCATAATAGTGTATTTTTATTCCCGTAGCACTCTTCATTTTTCCATTAAAGTTACCTGATCATATATAGCCTCCAGAATGGTGCATTAGATGATAACATCATGAGATCAGAGACCACATCTGACTTTGTTCACTCTTCTCTTACACCCTTCTCCCTCCTCTTTTCTTCAAAATGAACCAACATTTTTTGAGCAGTTACTATTGTGCTAGGCCCTGTCATAAGGGCTAGGAATATAATGATGAACAAAAGAAACAGTGCCTTCATAAAGCTTTCTTATAAGTGCAATATAAGCAAAGAAATCAAATATATAAACTAAATTCTTCATTGATTTTGAGATACCCATCTTTTCAAATTTTATCATCTCTGTAATTGAGATGTCTTACAATTGATGCAAAAATAAGCATTTTTCTTTTTCTTTTTTTATTAATATGTATAATATTTGTTTGCCTTATAATTTAAGATATTTACTCTAATGAAATAGGATAGTTAACAAATATGTTAAATTCTGGAAAGTAAATAAAGTAATGTGAAAAATGGTATGTTTGGAGGAGGGCAGGCTTTATTCCCAAGCATTAGATTCATGGCATAATAATATAAATATATCTTGAACCCATTATCTTCTCCTTCCTTCTGCATAACCCATTCATCTTCCAGTGCTTCCTGTCTTATTGATTAAAGGGCACTGAGTTGAACCTAGTTGCAAAAGTCAGAAACCTGTGTTTATTCCTTGTATTTTCTCTACCCTAAATCCTTTCCCCATATACAACTAAACTCCAAATTCTGTTGAAATCAACATTTTAATTTCACAATCTCCATTCCCACTCCATTATCCCCAATGTCAATGCATAATTTCAGGCCTTCCATTGTTCATTGCCTTAACTATTGCAATAGACTTCTAGTTCAGCATTTCTGATTTTATTATGTATTTCTTCAACCTATTCTCCACATTGCTACCAAAGTGATCCCTATAGAATGCCAATCCATTCCCCACCCATCACCCTCCATACTGAGGACACAAAGAATTTTGTATATATTTTGATTCTAGGCATTATCACTTTTTTTTTACATGGGCAGGCACCCAGAAATGAACATGGGTCTCTGGCATGGCAGGTGAGAATTCTGACCCTGAGCCACCATCACACCGCCCGCAGGCATTATCACTTTTGATTATAATTCACATATCAATCACCAGGCTGTACATGTAGGAGGGAAGGCATCATGCTTATTTTAATTCACCACTATATCCTGGCAATCTAGCATAATTTCTGGTGTGTAGTAGGTGCTCAATAAATGCTTGTTAAGTAAATGCATGCTATGCATACCCATTTTTACCTTAGCTTTTTAAGCATCAACATTGATGTTTAAATGTGAGAAGTTTAGTTAACTTGTTGGTTGAAACTGAATATTTCCAATTGTGAACCATCTAAACTGGTTCTTGTTGCCTTTACGCATTCTCAAGTTTGTAACCTTCTTTATAGTATATCAAGTTTTCTTGGCATTTCTGATTTTTCTTATGGGGGATGTGGTAGTAAATAAAGGCATCAAGCAAGTGCCCGGGGTATACATCAACACATATCATAATTACATGTTATTTGTTTGGACATGTAATGTACACCCATTCTCCCTCTGCAATGGGAATCCATAGTGGAGCATTGTGGCAAAAATAGCAAGCAAGCATAAATTGTCATCCTAATATGGGCATTCAGTATTATAACTCTTTTAAGTAGAAGGAATCCTCATGCCTCTTAAAAGCTACCTTGTATATTAGAATCAACTTTCAAAATGCAACTACTATGTGAAACTTGAAGTGGTGGAACCAAAATGCAGTTGAAAAGAGAAGGTTGAGTGCCTCTGTGAGTTGCATAACAATGCCCCTCTTCTTCCCTGGGGCTCACTATCAATAATTAAAAATCACCTTTCAGGGTCTTTGCTCACATCTCCTACTTGTAATAGGAGGTTTGTGAGTAAAAGAACATCTGCTCTTCTGCTAGGAAAGTGAAAGGAAAAATATCAGACTTACCCATTTTATGTTGAAGATCCACATTATCTGAAGTAGATTTTTAAAAAGTTATTTTTACCTTTGTTTAAATTAAAATGGAGATAGTGTTTCTTTCCTAGTTGTAGAGGCAAATATATCTTAGTTCCTTAAAATAAATTAACCTCAATGAGGTCTATGAATAACTAGTGATCTGGCTCATTTTAAAAATTAATATTTTATCTTGTTTTTATTACACAGGTAATGAATGTTCATTTCAGATAATTAAAAATTCAGACAAGAAGAAAGAGGAAAAAATAACCACAAGCTCATAAGCCAGAGATAACCACTGTTAACATTTTGTTGTGCAAGCATGGTGTGCATATGTATGCGTGTGTGTATATTTTTGTAGCAAAATATAGATCATAATATTCATGTATTTGTGACCTCCTGATGTGTATTGAAAGTTAACCCCCAAAAGATATGTTCAAGCTCTAACCTCTGGTGTCATGAATATGATTCTATTGGGAAATAGGATGTTTGAAGGTATTATTAGTTATGATGAGGGCAAACTATGTCAGGGTGGGCCATAATATGCTTGGCATACTTACAAACAGAGGAAATTTTGCCATAGATATACAGACATAGAAGGAAGACACCATGTGAGGCAGAGATTGAGTTATGCCACAAGCCAAAGAATGTCATGGATTGCTGGCAAGCTACCACCAGAACCCTAAAGACATCAGAGGAAGCATGGCCCTATGTACACCTTTATTCAGACTTCTAGCCTCCAGCACTGTGAAATAATAAATTTCTGTTGCTTTAGCCAGTTTGTGGTGCAAACTCTAATAAACTAAGGCATCTGCTTTAGCCACTCCATGTTATATCATGAATATCCTTGTCAATAAACATATGTGTACAATATCATTTTGAATGGATGCACAGTATTATACAAAATGGATATTCCACAGCGTAACTTTAAATTCCTATATTGTGGAGTGTTTAGGTTGTTCCAATTTACTAGCATTATTTAAAAAAATCTATTTATACACATTCATACTTAATTTATTAGAACAAATTACTCTATCAACTAAGGAAAGGCTGTGTTATCTTGTGATAGCAAACATCCTGAAACTGCTATGAGTTAAACAACAATGACTTATTTCTTCCTCACATCAGAACTCCATTGCTAGTTGACATAGGGGCTCTGCTTATTAAGCAGGGAACCAAGCTGACTGAGTCACTTTCATTTTCCTATGCTACCCTTTAAACATGTGCTCTCAATAACACCTTGGTAGGGAATGAGAATATAGGTAATTACTTAATGGCCATTGAAATGCTTTTCCTTAGGAGTAGACATTATTGATATTCCCATTTCATTTCACAGAACTAGTCATATGATCATATTTAACTTTAAAGGGGTAAGGAAAGTCATTATTTTCATAGGCCCAAAAGTAAAGGAGAAGCCGATATCATCTCCCAAAATAGCTAACTACTGAAATTCAGGGTCAAAGTGTACGTACATTTCATTTATATTTGTGTATTTCCTATTGTCACATTATCCTCCAGGATGACTATAGCTTTTTATGCTCAAACCGTTAGTGATTAAAAAAAAATTTCCCTGCACTCTCCCTCTTCAATTCAATAATATTTGAACAAAGATTTGCCAATTTCAAGGGCAAAAATGACATCTGCATTTTTGTTTAATTGATATTTCCTTGATTATTAGGAGGATGACCATTTTAATGTATGTTCTGGAGCCTTATAAAAAATATGCTCTGAACTTAATGTAGTAATGTTGTTATATGTGGAGTGACTGCAAAAAGGGGAATGCATTTTAAAAGTTATAACTTAGTATAGGTGTAATACTCTATTGGCAGTATTTTCTTGTCTTTCAAATTCAGGATGCAATTGTGTTCATGAAAACAATTAAATTAAGAATGAATATAGGTTTTTCAAAGAAGTCATAATAGGGAATTTGAACCATATGTCTATATTCTCAGTAAAGAAATAAGAGATTCTTGAGATTCTTCAGGGAAGTTGGCAGAGTAGGGTGGTCCAGGATTTAGTGCTCCCATCCAAACAACAGCTAAACAGGCAGGAACTGTCTGAGACAATTATTTTGAAACTGCAGAGACTAGAAGAACATTGTATAGCATTCAGGGAACAGCAGGATGAAGAGGAAGATACATTAAGGTAAAGAAGTGTAAATTGTCTCTCCAAGTGCTGACTATTGGCATCCATCCCTGACTCTTGAGGCAAGCCACCTCAAGTTCCAGTACCCTGCTAGGTGACAGAAAGAGATGTAAAAATCCTTTCCCCAAGAAGAAGGGTGTGCATGGCCAATTGCTGATCATGGCTTTTAATTAGCATGTTTGGATTGCTGGTTCCTATGTCTGAGGGCAGGTTTTCTTTCAACCAACTCTGTGGCAAAGATAGGTGCAGCCTTTTTTTCAATGCCCTAAGAAAAGTGGCAGCAACCATTTTCTCATCCCTCCACAGACAAAGGGAGAAGCTGGAGTTTGAAAGATGCAGCACTTCCTCAGGACTACAGGGTACAGTTAGCTGAAGGGCTGCATTTATAGGACAAGCCAGGAAAGCTCAGCTTTGGAGAGCCATTTGAGAAGATTTTGGAGGTCCTCTGATCCCCTCCCTAGGGCACTTTGGAGCTGGTCAACACCCCCTTGATGGGTCCCAGACTCTGTTTTGGGTAGGAAACACTGATTCGGAAAAATCGGCTCAGGGGGATGATCCTCCTCCCAGAATTTGTTATCCAGATAAAAAAGCAAAGTGAGACAATGAAGAGAGTGTAGAAAACTAGAGGTGGACAGTTTGTGACAAAGGCCTGCTGGCATCAAATACCTGGGATTTTTTTTTTAACCAAACTCTAGTAAACAGGGGAATTGCAAAACAACTAATAAGCAAAAGGACAGGACAAAACAGAAGCCCAGAAAGAAAGAACCTTGCACATTGCTTTGCCTTAAGCAAACCTTCCTGATAGTGGAGCTGAATCTCATGAAAATTTCTATCTTATCACCAGCTGATTAAAATTCAAGAAGCAGACATTTCAAGAAATAAACCCCAGACATCACATTTTTAAATGTTAAAATGTACAATGTGAAACAAAAAAGTACAAGACAAAGAAAGAAACAGGAAATGATGGTCCAACCAAAGGAAGAGGAGAAAAATCCAGAAAAATCCAAGGAACCACATGAAAATGTGGATACAACAATACCATTAAAAATCATCTTAAAATGGTCAAGAAGCTTAAGGAAAGTACAGAGAGAGAGAGAAGTAAAGGATATTAGGAAGCAATGAATGAGCAATCTTAGAGTTTAAGTAAAGAGATAAAAAGGTTAGAAAGGAACCAAATGGAACTACTGGACTTGAAGGTAACAATAACTGATATGGAAAATGGACAGGAGCATTTCAAGAGCAGATTACAGCTGGCAGAAGAAAAAATCCATGAACTTGAAAACAAACACACTTGAGGCTGAGAAGCAGAAAGAAAAAATAAATATTAAAAGTGAAAATAGCCTAAGACAGCTATACAACACCATCAAACACACCAATATATTCATTATGAGAGTCCTACAGGAAGAAGAGAGAAAGGGGCTGAAGGAAGAGTCAAAGAAATAATGACATTGAAATTCTCACATTTAGCCAAAGAATATGCACATAGAAGAATCCAAGAAAACACAAAATATGATAAAAATGAAAAAATACACCCTTTCATGTATTGATTACACTATCAAATGCAAAGGACAAGGATTGAATTATGAAAGCTGCAAGAGTAAAGCAACATTGTATGTACAAGGGGGTCCCCATTAGACTGAGTGCCAATTTCTCATCAGAAACCATGGAGGCAAGAAGACAGTGGACTGAAATATTTAAAGTGTAAAGGAAAACAAAGTCCAGTCCAAAATTTTATATCTGGTGAGACTCTCTTTCAAAACTGAGGGAAGGATTAAGACACTGTCAGATGAATAAAAGCTGAAGGAGGTTGTCACCATTAAACCTACGCTACAAGGAATGCTAAAGGGAGTTCTTCAGACTGAAAGGAAAAGGACACCAGATAGTGGTCCAGAGCAGCACAAAGAAATAAAGACCTGTGGTAAAGGTAACCATTTGGGTAGGTATAAATGCCAGTATTGTATTGTATGGTGTGGTATGTAATTCTACTTTTTACTTCAAATGTGCAGTAAAATTGAAAAGCATAAAATTAATCATAAATCTAGGGTTTTGGACATGCAGTGTACAAAAACAGAAGTGGTGACAAGTACAAAAACTGGTGGGGACACAGTGAGGTAGAAGGAAATTTTGTGTGCATGTTATTGAAATTAAATTGGTATCAAAGCAAATATGATTTTTATGGATTTAGGATGTGGAATTTTAACCCCATGGTAACCACAAAGAAAATAGATGAAAAACATATCCAAATACAAGTGCAAAGGGACTCAATATGGTACCACACTAAAGGCAAATAAATATAAAAGTAGGCTTTAATGGAATTGAGGGCCAAAAATATATAAGACTTACAAACTCTAAATAGAAAAATTGCAGGGGAAAGTCCTGAATTATCAGTTGTGATATTAAATGTAAATGGATTAAATTCTCCAGTCAAAGAGCAGAGATTTACAGAATGGATGACAAAGCATGTACCAACTATATGCTGTCTGCAATTGTCACACCTTAAAGCCAAAGATACAATGAAATTGAGGCTGAAAGAATGGAAAAAATATACCATGCAAATAGTAACCTAAATAGAGCTGGGGTGGTTATACTAATTTTGGATAAGGCAAACTTTAATTCAATAACATAATGTGAGTTAAAGATTGTCATTATATACAGATAAAGGGGAAAATTCAACAGGAATGTATAACAGTTATAAATAAATATGCACCTAACAGGGCAGCCTCAACATATGTGAAGCAAATACTGAGAGATTTGAAGCGAAGTATTGATGGTAGTACATTAATAGTAGGAGACTTAAACATGCCACTCTCAACAATGGATAGAAATCTAGTCAAAAGATTAATAAGAAAATACAGGACTTGAATGATATCCTAAACCAACTAGAGCTAACAGATGTATATAGAACACTGTGTGCAACAAGAACGGAATGCACATTCTTTCTGAATGCACATGGATCATTCTCCAAAATGGGACGTATGCTGGTACACAAAACAAATCACAGTAAATTAAAAAATATTGAAATCATACAATGTACATTCTCCAACCACAAAGGAATGAAGCTAAAGACCATGAATAGGAAGAAATGAAAAATTCACAAATATTGGAAACTAATAAAATATTCTTAAAAACTAATGGGCCAAAGAGGAAATCAGAAGTGAAATTAGGAACTCTCTTGAGGTGATTGAAAATGAAAATAAAACAAAGCAAAACTTATGAGTTTCAGTGAAGGCAGTGATGAGAGAGAAATTTATAGCTCTAAATGCTTACATTCAAGAAGAAGAAAGATTTCAATCAGAGACCCAACTTCAAAACTGGAAGAACTAGAAAAAGAGCAAACTAAACACAAAGTAAGTGGTAGGAAGGAAATTACAAAGGTTAGGGTGAAAATAAATGAAATAGAAAACAAACAAACAATAGAGAGAATAAACAAAACCAAAAGTTAATTTTTGAAAAGATCAATAAAAACAACAAACCTTTGGGTAGAGGGACAAAGAAAAACAGAGAGAAAATAGAAATAAAGAAAATTAAAAATGAAAAGGGGGACATTACTATCAACCCTGCTGCCATAAAAAGGACAATAAGAGAATATTATGAATAAGTCTTGCCAATAAATTAGAGATCCTAGATGAGATGGACAAATTCTAAGAAACCATAAACTACCTCCCTTGAATTAGGAAGAAACAGAAGATCTCAGCAATCCAATTATTAGTGAAGATATTGGATAACTTAATAGAAATGTCCCAGCAAAGAAAAGCACATGTCCAGATGGCTTCACAGTGGAATTGTATTAAAAATTCTAATAAGGGGGGGGGCCAAGATGG
>PVIY010011630.1:0-19178 GCA_004026745.1 Myrmecophaga tridactyla
GTAAAGCTACACAAGAAACTGATAACATTGAGAAGAAGTGAGTTACAGGAGGAGAGGGATCTTGGAATGGGGGGAAACTCTTCATTGTATATTGCTGTAGTTTACTAAAGCTGCTGAAGCACAATATACCAGTAATGAGTTGACTTTCAACAATGGGGATTTATTAGTTCACAAGCTCACAAATCTAAGGCTGTGAAAATGTCCAATAGGCAATTCAACAATCCTGGACTCCTCTGTCATATGGCAAGGCACATTATGGTGTCTGCTGGTCCTTGTCTCCTAAGTTTTGTTGCTTTCAGCTTCTGGCTGTTCCATCTGTGGACTTCTTTCTGAGCTTGTGTGTCTTTCTCTCTGAGCTTCTGTGTCTTTTTTTCTCAGCTTCTATGTCTTTCTCACTATGTCTTTTTTCTGAACTTTATCCTCATATAAAGGACCTCAGTAAGAGGTTTAAGACCTACTCGAATGAGGTGGGTTACATCTTAAGAGCCTCCTCACCAAAAAACATCCTACTTAGAATGGGTCCACACCCACAGGAATGCATTAAATTTAAGAACATGATTTTCTGGGGTGCACAGCAGCTTCAAACCATTACATATATCTTTTGTTACTGCTAAGAAAAATAGGTTGAAATAAAACAAAAATGCTCTATGGAAGTAGAGTTGCTCATTTTGTCAAGGGAGCACCTTCACTAGATGAACTCATTAAGTCTAAAGTAAGCCATGTCCTTTCTCAAACCTTAAGAAACCACTATAGTCTGGATATGATTTGCAGGACTGGCCCCAATATGGCAGCAAAGAACAAGAGATCATCTCAGTGGGCCAAATCTCTGACTACTGTCCAGGCTCATGTGGAGACATCAGTGATAGCACTGCACAAAGCAAATGAACTATCAGGCCCAAGCAGTTCTGACAAAGCCATCTGGGAAAAAAGTCCCAGATATTTAGTAATGCACCTAGAGATGACAAGTACCACATATATAGGCAGAGCAGAATTTACCAAGAAGTTCATAAAGCAGACAATTCCATGACCTTCTCTTACACAGACCCCTGAGATTTGCTGGGAGTTTAAAATGTTCTAGGAGGGAGAGAAAGCCAGACTACACACAAGGAGTCATTCTTATATTTCATTCTTATGAAACATTTGGACCTGAGTCTCCAAGTTCTTAGTAACAAGCTGTGATATTTTTCTCTCTTTAAAGAGATATCCACTTCTGTACTTAATTATGCACCTAATACTTATGATTTTGTATTCTTTTCTTAAAGAGGAAGTTCAAATTATATAAAATTCAGTTCCCACGAAAACCAGAATTTGCCCCTGCATATAGGTCTACACTTTGCTGATGCCAACAACCTAATTTAAGGATCTTCTTTTTCTTCTCACTCTTTTAACCAATGAAAAAAGAAATAGATGATCTCCCCATGGTCTGGGAGAGCAGAGAATGTCTGAGTGCATCGGGTACATTCTGAATCCGACAACTGAAGGTCAGTGGTTTCCAGCCCTTTGGCCTGGAAAGAGGCTTGGCTATGCACTCTCAGCCTTGCCATCAGCCAGCCCCAGCTGAGGACTACTCAGGTCTCTAGGCTGAGTTAGAATTTCTGTTCCATTGGCAAACAGCTAGGATAGCCTGAATACATGGGGATTTATCTTTTTTAAAAAATTTTTTAATGTTTTTTGCATATCAGACTGGTTTCTCACTGATGTGAGCAGGTGGGAGCATTAAGTCTGGGCAACTTAGAATGACAGTTAAAGATGACATTCTGCTCTGGGCCACGCTAGTTATAGTGAAATCTGACTTTCCATTAAGCATATTCAATTGAATCAAGGTGCCCTATTGCTGCTTCTCAGCTTACCAAACAGGGAAGGAAAATGGGCTTAATGGGGTTTCCAAATATCTAAGACAGCACTTTTTTTTTTTTTTTTTTTTTACCAATTTCCTGACCTTTTTTTCATTCTCATTCTTTTTTTTTTCTTTCTTTCTTTAAATTCCTTATATTTTCACAACCGGGAGCAATAGTCAACTCTCCTGTGATGATTATTTCAGTCCTTGCATATGTTTCAGACCCAGGGATACAAAAAAATGTAAATCACCTTACTTGCCCTTCACAGCTGCTAAACAATTGTAGAAAAGGTCCTGAACATTTATTTCATATGAAGAAAACTTAATTGTAAGAAGAAAGAAAGCATATACAATTCAAGTTCAACCACTGTTTTATGCAGTGTGCCTCAAGTAGGAATATAATCATGGCAAGGCTTTCATTTATTGACTAGTTAATTATAAAGAGGATATTTATTATTTCTACCTACCCTTAGCATTATCCTTCAGTGAGAAAATATTCTAAAATAATAGAAGGCTTTGGCATGATAAATATTTACATTGATCCATCAGGGGGATGAGAATAATGGAAAAAAGATGTTAGTTTTAGTATTTCATTAAACAGTTGATGAGTAATTTTTGAAAAAAAGATCTCTTTTAGTTACCTAGCTGCTAAAACAAATATCATAAAATAAGTTGGCTTAGCAAGAGGAATTTATTGGCTTATGGTTTCAGAGACTAGAAAACTTGCATCCTCCCAGGGTCTGTATCTTCTGGCTGACCAGTAATCTAGGGGGTTCTTTGGCTTTTCTATCACATGGCAATGCATATGGCAGCATCTTCTCCTTCCTCTTCTGATTTATGTTGACTTCCAGCTTCTGACTGCTTCCCATGGCTTATTCATGGGTCCAATTTCCTCTACTTTTAAGAACTTCAGCCATATTGGATTAAGACCTATCACCATTCAGTTTGGGCACACCTTAATTATTAACATCTTTAAAAGTCCTATTACAAATGGGTTCACACTCACAGGACCAGGGGTTGGGACCTGAACATGCTTTTTTGGGACCCCAATCTACAATGGGCTCACTTTAACCAAATGTCTCCTTTTTTTTCACCCATGGGTCTCACCCCACAGTTGGAGAACTGATAATTCCATCAAGCAGTATAATCGAGGAAATAACCAGCCCACTGTGACACCTCAGGAAGTATACCTCTCATGAGCTGCTTTAACCTTTCATTTCATACAACATGAAGCCAAAGCTTCGAACTTCCTTTCCTCCTGTCCCATACTAGCTGAAAAGGATCCAGTACCCAAGGAGAGTTCAACATGGAACGAATGGAACTTAAGCTTCATGTCCTTCCCATGCGTGGGCACCTTGAAAAACCTAGAAAGAGATTCTGCCATGTCCCTTGGTTATTTGTTCTTGTGAAACTTAAATATATCCCAAATCTCCAAAATATATTCCCAAACAATCCTAAACATTTACATAGTATTATATTAATAAGTTGTGAACCTGAAGAAAACTCTTCTAAACTATCACTCATTTAGAAATGATCAATTTTTAATCACAGAGGATGGACAACTTATTAAACTTTCCATTTATTCTATAGAAAATGACATTATAAAAACTGTTTGGAGAAGAAATGGTCAAAGAATAAGTACCCAAAGATAGAGGAACAAATATTATAGAAAGGTATTCATTGGCTAATCTTAAAAAAAGTGTATATTCATTTTTTTAGATTTTGTGATGCTTCTGGTATTGGATAGTCTAGTGTTTACCATTTATTCTATTTTTTTTAATATTACCTTGTCCTTTATTGCCACACCAACTCATTAGGTTCCACTCCCTTCCTCCCCTGAAGCTTTAGCTGTCTTTATGTTCTAACCCTAAGAACACTCTTCCTGTCTATGGTCACCTACAGGCTTCACAGTCATTTGCTCACTTCTTGGAGATATTGGTCCGGACTCAGAATCCATATCTCCAACTCAACTCTTCTGTCATCAAAGAAGACTTCATATATATCTGTATGAAGACCCAACCTACAACCTAGTTTTCAGTTACCTGCCTTTCTCTGACAATAACTCATGTTACACAAACTTCAAACAAAATCATTCCAACTTACTTTGCTGACATTTTACCTAGGCCTCACCCTTACCAAGCCAACTAGAAACTGCAATGCTTCCTAAATAATAAATTACAATATCTTATGATATGACAAAGCAGCCTGTATTTCAGTCTCTTATTCTTCCCATAATGCTTTTTCTCTGACCACATTGGGTTTTCTAATCTCTGACACCTTGCCTTTTATCCTAGTCTCTCTGTCTCCTTAAAGAATCCTTTCTCTTTATATCTAGTCTCCATTTCATGACATATCACAGATATATTTATTTAGACAAGGATTTATTTATTAATTATTGCAGAAGGAGCATTAGGTCAATACAACTGTCTCTTTCCTTGTCCTTAATACAATCATTAAGAAATTACACAAGCATTTAGACTGGAAGAAATCATACAATCATTTAGACTAGGACCAACACAAATAGTTTCTTTTGCTGGGAAATCTTTTTTGGGGTCCCTGATTAGCTACTCTTTACCATTCCTCACAGTGAGTATTCTAAACCTTCAGCATATCTCTCAAACTACCTGCTCTGTTTCACCATCAAGGAGTTAAGTTTCTCTCCTTCATAAAGAAAATGGCTAGCTTTAATTTATTCAATAAACAATATTAAGAACCTGCTGTTTTCTGGGCACTGTTCAGGATATATCACTGAACTAGTCAGACAAAATTCTTATTCTCATCTTTGACTCCCTAGTGCCTATCAAAGAGAAAAAACATCAACAGACATTTTTGAGTGTTTACCTCATATCGGTTATTTGTTGATGAAATGAATACAATTATGAAGAAAACAAACAATATAGTATTTTCTCAAAGATTTTTAGTAAAGGAATAGAGAGAAAGTAAAAATAAATAGATGTAAAAGTATATGTTTTTATCAGATGAGCAAGTTAAGAAGACGAAGAAGTGGCAATGTATAGAGTATAAAGACAATAAAATACTATATTGTTCAAGTGAATTTCAGAAATCACATAAAGCTTGTAAAAAAATGAGATTGGAGAGCCCATCTCCAGATTCTGTACCCATAAAGAGGGTTGACTGGAACATTAAGAAGCAGCTGAAAAATAGGAAGGTAAACTTATCCATCTCTCTCATCTTTGTTGCATATCAACATAAATGCTCAAAGGTTCTAGCCTGGAAGTTCTCAGATTAACAAATATTCCAAAAGTTTTAAGTCTACATATATGGAGCTAAATTTAGCATGGCCTCACACTTTTCCAACGCCTCCCCCATCTGACCATCTGTACCTCCTTCTTCAGCTTTCTATGCTACCAAGCAAGAGAACACAACCATCTGTTTTAGCAAGTACACCCAGTTTCCTTACAGACATATTTCCATGAATTTCAAACCAAAAAGGGAAGAACTGAAAAGCAATGGACTTCATGTTTTACCCAACACATACCCATTAGTTTCTTCACTATATGTCCTGAGCATATGTTTGCTGGTTGCTGTGTTTTGTTGCACTATCATTCTAACTAACAATAGATTTTTCTTGTAATTGTACATTTCTAAGTTTTAAAGCAATTATTTATAGTTGAGTGCTCTATAGATAATAGAATTTTATATACTTTTTATCTTTGGCTTGGAATCCATTCTGTCTTTTCTAACAGCATCCCAGTTCTCCTCTGGGGAATCATTCCCTCCCCATTTTCAGTATGTGGCTTGTAAGAGAACTGATTCAAATCCCAGTTACAGTGGTGGATCTATTTTCGAGAAGTCTAGTTACTGGGAAAATACCAATCACAGTAATTGCTTCAGGAAGATTGTGTGATCCAGCGAGTTCAATAAGTTCCATGAGACTTTTCTTGGCCTGAAGAGTGAAAGTGACCTTGAAGCAGGAAGATGAGAGGCTGAAGCTGCTGCAGCTATATGGTCATCACAAGTTGAGCTCATCTTAGAAAGTGGACCTGAGAGGTAGAGGAACTCAATATGAATTCTGAAAGAAGAAATAACATCAATCTTACAAACTGTTTCAACAAATAGAACAGGAAGAAACACTTCTTTTCTCATTTAATGAGACATCAGCCCAATAGCAAAACTCAACAAAAATGAAAAATATGGGCAAATATGCCTCATAAATAATGGCAAAAAAATTCTTAACAAAAAATATTTGCAAATCAAATCTAACAGTAAGTAAAAGGACAATTCTTATTGACAAAGTGGATTATGCCCCAGAAATGCAGAGTTGGTTTAGCATTCAAAAATCAATCAGTGTAGTTCAACATATTGAAAGAATGGAGAGAAAATATGCAATCATTTCAATAGATGTAGAATAAGCATTTGACAAATTTAACACCCATACATCATAGAAAATCATAAGGAATGTAGAAATGGTTGGGAACTTTCTCACCCTGAAAAATAGGAAGGCTTAAGAAAGATACTATTGTTAACATCATACTTAATTGTGAACTACTGAACAATATCTGGCCACTTCTTTACACACTGTTCTGGAGATACTAGCCTTTGCAATATGAAAGGAAAAAAAAGTCATTAATATTATAAAGGAAGAATTCAAATTGAATATATTCACAAAATACATGATTTTTTACCTAAAAATCCTAAGGAATCTTCTAAATAACTATCAAAGGTAATAAATGAAGTTAGCAAGGATTTAGGATAATAAGTAAATAGTTTAACATTTAATACTACTGGAAAACATTTGGAGAATGAAAGTTTAAGATTTTCTATTTTCAATGCATCAAAGAATATAGAACACTTAGGAAAATATTTAATGAATAATATTCAGAATACAATATTACAAAATATTGCAGAGAGAAATGAAAGGAGATCAAAGTAAATGGAGAAATATATGGATTATAACATTCCATATTTTTCAGGTACTAATTTCCCCAGATTGATCTACAGATTCATTGCAAATCCTATAGCTTTTTTGTAGTAATTAACAAGCTGGATCTAAAATTTATATGGAAATGCAAAGGACATAGAATAGCTAAAGCAATTTTTAAACAGAAGACCATAATTGGAGGTTGTAAATTACTGGATAACAAAATTTCAAGTGATCAAGACAGTGTGGCATTGGTGAAAAGATTGATATATAAACCAATAAAACAAAACAGAGAGCCCAGAAACAGACTCACATATATAAGGTCAATTAATTTTTTTCCTGTACTAGAGATGTTGTGAGTTTTTAGAACATTCATGCATAAAATACAGGATTCCCATAAACCACCCCACCACCAACACCCTGTATTGGTGTGGAACATTTCTTACAATTGATGACAACACACTTTCATAATTGCATTACTAATTAAAGTCTTTGGTTTAACTTAGGATTCATTGTTTGTGTAGTGTAGATCCATGGATTTTTTTTTTTTTACTTTTTTACTGTATAATATAACATATATACAAAGCAAAGAAAGAAAGAAGCACTAATTTTCAAAGCATTTTTCAACAAGTAGTTACAGGACAGATCCCACCCAGAGTTTGCCATTGCCCACCATACTATCTTCTCAGATTTTCCTTCTAGCTGCTCTAGAATACAGGAGGCTAGAAGGTATAAATACTTTTTTATCATCACAATTGACTTTTTTTCCCCTTTTTTGTGAAAATAACATATATACAAAAAAAAGCAATAAATCTCAAAGCACATCACCACAATTAGTTGTAGAACATATTTCAGAGTTTAGCATGGGTTACAATTCCACAATTTTACATTTTAACTTCAAGCTGCTCTAAGATACTGGAGACTAAAAATGAAATCAATTTAATGATTCAGTAATCATTTTCATTTGTTAAATCTTACTTCTCTGTATAGTCTTACCATCACCTTTGATCCTTCTATCCTTCTCTTTAGGGGAGTTTGGGCTATGGTCATTCTAACTTTTTCATCTTGGAAGGGTGTGTCACTAATATGGTGTAGGGAAATGGAACTGTCTGATGTTCTGGAGAGGTGAGGCCCTCTAGGTTTCAGGACTTATCTGGTCCAGGGACTCATCTAGAGCTTGTAGGTTTCTGGAAAGTTACTCTAGTGCATGAAACCCTTGTGGAATCTTATATATTGCCCTAGGTGTTCTTTAGGATTGGCTGGAATGGTCCTGGTTGGGGGTTGGCAGGTTATGATAGGTAGCAATGTCTAACTGAAGCTTGCATAAAAGCAACCTCCAGAATAGCCTCTTGATTCTATTTGAACTCTCTTTGCCATTGATACTTTATTTATTCCACTTCTTTCCACCCTTTTGCTCAGCATGAAATTGTTGAACCCATGGTGCCAGAGCCAGTTTCAGCCCTGGGAGTCATTTCCTATGCCACCAGGGAGAATTTCATCCCTGGATATCATGTCTTATGTAGGGGGAGGGCAGTGATTTCACTTCCAGCATTGGGCTTAGAGAGAGTGAGGCTACATCGGAGCAACAAAATAGATCCTCCAGAATTATTTTCAAAAATATTTTTTCTGTTACCATGTATGCAATCTAACATTTCCCCTTTTGATCATATTCAGATACATATTTCAGTGCTGTAAATTGAGCTCAGGATGTTGTGTTATCTTCACCACCATTGATTATCAAATATTTCCATCATTCCAAAGAAGACACCTGTACATTTTAAGCCTTAACTTGCCATTTCTTAGCCCCATCCTGTACCATGGTAACCTATGTCCTAGATACCAACTTTATGAGTTTGTCTATCCATATTGCAAGGCCATGCTGTTTTGATTACTGTGGCTTTGTAATAAGTTTTGAGATCAAGAGATGTGAATCCTTGAACTTCATTCTTCTTTTTCAAGATGGCTTTAGCTATTCAGGGCCCCTTACTCTTCCATATAGATTTGATGGTTGGCTTTTCCATTTCTGCAAAGAAGGCTGTAACATTGATAAGAATTTCATTGAATCTATAAATTGTTTTAGGAAATCTTAACATTTTAATGATAGTCTTTCAATCCATGAACATGGGCTATCCTTCCATTTATTTAAATCTTTAATTTATTTTAGCAATGTTTTCTAGTTTTCTCTGTGTAAGTCCTTTACATCTTGGTTAGATTTATTCCTAGGTATTTGATTCTTTGGGGTTCTATTGGAAATGGAATATTTTTCTTGATTTCTTGTTCCAATTGTTCATTATTTGTGTATAGAAACACTACTTATTTGGAGGTATTAATCTTGTCCCTCACCAATTTCCTGAATTTATTTATTACCTCTAGTAGCTTTGCTGTGGATTTTTCATTATATATATATATATGATCAAATCATCTAAAATAGTGAAATTTTTACTTCTTCCTTTCCAATTTGAATGTTTTCATTCTATTTCTTGCCTAATTGCTCTGGCAAGATCTCCCAGTACAATACTGATTAACAGTGGTGACAACAGGTGCTCTTGTATTGTTCCTGATCTTGGAAGGAAAGCTTTCAGTCTTTTACCATTAAGTAGGATGTTAGCTGTGGGCTTTTCATATATGCCCTGTATCTTGTTGAGGAAATTTCCTTCTATTCCTTGTACCCTAAGTGTCTTTTTTTAGTATTTTCATTGAAAAATCTTCACACACAGTCCATACATGGTGTGCACTCAACAGCTCACAATATCATCACATAGTAGTATATTCATCACCATGATCGTTTTTTTCAGAACATTTGCATCACCCCAGAGAAAGGAAAAAAAAGAAAAATCTCGCACATCTCATATTCCTTATCCCTCCCTTTCATTAACCGCTAGTATTTCCATCTACCCAAATTATTTTACCCCATACTCCCCTATTATTTATTTATTATTATCCATACTTTTTACTTATCTGTCCACACCCTGGATAAAAGTAGTATCAGACACAAAGTTTTCACAATCACACAATCATAGTGTAAAAGTTATATATTTATACAATCACCTTCAAGAATCAAGGCTATGGAACACAGCTTGACAGTTTCAAGTATTTCCCTCTAGCCACTCTAATACACCATAAACTAAAAACGGATATCTATTTAATGCATAAAGATAACCTCCACGATAACCTCTTGACTCTGTTTGAAATCTATCAGGCATTGAAACTTTATTTTGTCTCATTTTTGTCTTCCGCCTTTTGGTCAAAAAAGTTTTCTCAATCCCTTGATGCCTAGATGAATCCCATGATGAATACCAGGAGTTCTGTCCCATGTTGCCAGGGAGATTTGCACCCCTGGAAGTCATTTCCCACATAGCAGAGAGGGCAGTGAGTTCACCTGCTGAGTTGGCTTAGAGAGGCCACAGCTGAGTAACAAAAGAGGTTCTCTGTGTATAATTATAAGTAAGCTTATCTTCTCCTTTGCAGACATAAATTTCATAGGGGTGAACCCTGAGATAGAGGTTTTTGGCCTATTGATTTGGTTGTCCCCACTGCTTGGAAGAATATCAGAAAATCTCCAAATGGGGAAGTTGAATATTTCCTCCTTTCTCCCCAGTTCCCCAAAGGGACCTTGCAAATATTTATTTATTTCCCAAGTTATTCTGGGATATATCAGGGTATCATACTAACCTGTACACCCAAAAAAAATCTCATGCCCTATTCAAGATTCCATGTACACATGGTGTTCAACCAAACTGGCCATACAAGTTAAATTAGATAATCCATGACCCAAAATAAAAATTTTGCACCAAATAAACATCTCTCCCTTTGGTCTCACACAGAATTTGAAATTTTAATATATGGATAATATCATCCTTTACTCTGTATTCTGATCTACCTTACTCTTATGCAGATCAGCTTCCTTCATATCTCTAGTTGAAGTCTGATCCCTTTTTCAGCTTTTTTACAGTTTCTATATGGGGTAATGCAGACTTTCATACCTTCAGAGCTCTAACTCTGAGTTTTGGAACAACCAGGCTATATACAAACAGCTCAGTATCTCAGAATTTAGAAATAATTGTTATAACTTCTGAATATGCGTAACTGCTATAAAAGCTTACAGTCTAGAGTCCTTTCCAATAGGGCCCAACCTGATAACCCATGGCCTCAACTTCAGTTCACTGAGATTTAATGTTATGGTTAGTCCCTATGAGTGAGGCATGATAATAATTGTCTTTTTCTTTCTGACATTTCATTCAACATACAGCCTTTAAGTTTCACTCACCCAGTTGCATGCCTCACAACTTCATTCCTTGGTCACTCAGTAGTACATTGTATGTATACACCACAGTTCCCCATTCTGTTCCTCAGTCCTTGCACCCTTACGCCACCTCTGTGCATTGTGAATCATGAACACTGGCACCGTAAACACCATTGTACAAATGTCCATTCATGTCCCCACATTCAGTTCTTCCAGGTATATACTGAGCAATGCGGTTTCAGGATCATGTGGCAACCCCACCACTAGCCTCCCGTGGAACCACCTCACTGCCTTGCAAGGGCTGCACCTCTCAGTTTCCCTACTGACAGTGAATAGGTACATCTCTTTCTTTGCATTTTCTCTAGCACTTGTTTCTCTGTTCATTTTTAAACCATTTTATTCACACATCATACAATTCAACCTAAGTATATAGACACACTTTCACCACCATAATGTATATGAAGATATTTCCTTTTCTTCCACAAAGAATCCATACCCCTCCCCATGACCAAAAAGCATATTACAATGTTACTGTTGACTATAGACCCTAGCTTGCATTGATAGCACTTTTTTATATATACCATACATTTTCAACACCTTACAATGTTGATATTCATTTGTTCTCATGCATGCAAAAAAAAAAAGTGTTTTTATTTGTACATTTAATCACCATCATTATCCACTCTAGACTTTCCTAAGTTATACCATCTCAGTCTTTATCCTTTATCCTTCCTTCTGGTTTCATACGTGCCCCCAGCCCTTCTCCCTCAATCATACTCACATTCAGCTTCATTCAGTGTTCTTATATTATTGTACTAGAATCAAGTAGTATTGTGCTATCTATTTCTGAATTTTTAGTTAGTTAGTCCTGTGGCACAATGTGTATTCCTTCAGCACCAAATGCCCAGTGTCTACCCTATTTCTATCACCTAATAACCTGTGCTCTTAATTTCAACTCAAGTTCACTCATTAATGTTAGTTCATATTAGTGAAACCATACAGTGTTTACTCTTTTGTTTCTGGTTAATTTCATTCAGCATAATTTCTCAAGGTTTACCCATGTTGTTACATGCTTCATGAATTTATTCTGTCTTACAGCTGCATAATATTCCATCATATCTATATACCACAGCTTGTTTAGTCCCTAATCCATTAATGGACATTTGGGATGTTTCCATCTCTTGGCAATCATAAATAAGTCTCATTTATGCTTTCTTATCTGGCATATATTATACTATATATTACATATATGTCTATATACATATTATTATATATAAATAATATATATAGCCTTATTCATGATTTCTTGTCTAATATATATTTTAATATATTATAATAATATATATTGCACAAATGTCAGTGTGCAAATGTCTGTTTGTGTCCTTGCCTTCAGTTCCTCTGAATATATACCTAGAAATGGGATTGCTGGATCATATGGCAATTCTATACTTAGCTTCCTGAAGAACAGCCAAACTGCCTTCCAGAGTAGTTGTGCCAATTTACATTTGCACCAAGAGTGGATAAGTGTGCTTCTTTCTCCATATCCTCCCTAGCAATTGTTGTTTTTGATTTTTTTCTTTTTATTTTTATAATGGCCATTTTAGTGGGTGTCAGATGATATCTCGTTGTGGTTTTGGTTTTCATTGCCCTAATAGTCAGTGAAGTTGATCATCTTTTCATATTCTGTTTAACCAGTTGTGTTTCCTCTTCTGAGAAGTGTCTGTTCATATCTTTTGCTCATTTTTTAGTTGGGTTGTTTTTTGTTGTTATTGTTGAGTTATAGAAACTCTTTATATATTCTGGATATTAAACTCTTATCTGATACAAGTTTTCCAAATATTGTCTCCCATTGTGTAGGCTGCTTTTTATTTTCCTGAAAAAGTTCTTTGATGCACAAAAATGCTTAAATTTGAGGAGCTCCCATTTATCTATTTCTTTTTTTCAATGCTCAAGCTATGGGTGTAAGGTCTAAGAAACTGCCTCCTATTACAAGATTTATAATGTATTTCCCTACATTTTCTTCTAGAAGTTTTATGGTCTTAGCTCTAATGTTTAGGTTCTTGGTCCATTTTGAGTTAATTTATGTTTTGAGTGTGAGATATGGATCCTCTTTCATTCATTTTCATATGGATGTGCAGTTATTCAAGCACATTTATTGAAGACGGTGCTCTGTCCCATGTTGTCGGCTTAACCATCTTATCAAAGATCAATTGCCTATAGATGAGAGGGTTCATTTCTGAGCATCAATTCAAATCCATTGGTCAGTATAGCTATGTTTATGACAGTACCATGATGTTTTGACCACTACACCTTCCTAATATGCTTTAAAAGTCAGTAGTGTGAGACCTCCCACCCCATTTTTTGTTCTTAAGATATTTTTAGCTACCCAGGGCATCCTACCCTTCCAAATAAATTCGGTTATTGGTTTTTCTATTTCTGCACAATAAGTTTTTGGTAGTTTAATTGGTATTGCATTGAATCTATAAATCAATTTGGGTAATCCATGAACACAATTCTAATTCCAATCCATGAACACAATATGACCTTCAATTTATTTAGGTCTTCTATGATTTCTTTTAGCAATTTCTTGTAGTTTTCTGTGTATAGGTCTTTTGCATCCTTAAATAAATTTATTCCTAAATATTCAATTCTTTTTTTTGCTATTGTAAATAGAGTTTTGTCTTGATTTTCTCCTCAGGTTGCTCATCATTAGTGTACAGTAATGCTATTGATTTCTGGGTATTGATCTCGTACCCTGCTGTTTTGCTATACTCATTTTTAGCCGCAGTAGGTCTGTAGGTTTGTTGTAGATTTTTGCAGGATTTTCAGGAAAAGTATAATATAATTTGCAAACAGCGAGAGTTTTATTACTTCTTTCCAACTTGGATGTCTTTTATTTCTTTCCCCTGTCTAATTGCTCTGGCTAAAACTTTCAGTGCAATGTTAAATAACACTAGTGACAGTGGAAATCTTGCCTTGTTCCTGATATGAGAGGGAAAGTTTTCTGTCTTTCCACATTGATAATGATGTTAGCAGTGGATTTTTCACACACTCCCTTTATCATGTTGAGGAACTTTTATTCTTCTCCTTTGAAGTGTCTTCATCAAGAAAGGATGCTGAATTTGGTCAAAGGCCTTTTCTGCATCAGTTGAGATGATCATATGTTTTTTCTGCTTTGATTTGTTGTTATGGTGTATTATATTAATTGATTTTTTGTGTGTTGAACCATCCCTGTAGACTTGGAATAAATCCCACTTGGATATAGTGTGTAATTCTTATAGTGTGCTGCTAGATTTGATTTTCAAGCATTTTGTTGAGGATTTTTGCATCTATATTCATTAAAGAGATTGATCTGTAATTTTCTTTTTTGTAGTATCTTTATTTAGCTTTGGTATTAGGATGATGTTGGACTCATAGGATCAGTTAGGTACCCTTCCCTCCTCTTCAATTTTTTTGAAGAGTTTGAGCAGAATATACTAATTTTCTTGTATACTTGGTAGAATTCACATATGAAGCCATCTGGTTCTGGACTTTTGTATTTTGAGAGGTTCTTGATGACTGATTCAATCTGTTTACTTGTAATTGGTTTGTTGAGGTCGTCTGTTTCTTCTAGAGTCAATGTTCATTGTTCATGCCTTTCTATGAAGTTATCCATTTCATCTAGAATGTCTAGTTTATTAGCATATAGTTCATAGTATCTTCACATTACCTCCTTTATTTCTGTGGGGTCAGTGGTTGTGTCTCCTCTTCCATTTCTCATTTTATGTATTTATATCCTCTCTTCTGTTTTTTCTCAACCTAGCTGACAGCTCACTGATATTATTGATTTTCTCAAAGAATCAGCTTATGATTTTGATGATTATCTTGATTGTTTTCCTGTTCTCAGTTTCATTTATTCCTGCTCTAATTTTCATTTTTTTACATTTTGTTTGCTTTGGGTTTAGGTTGCTGCTCTTTCTCTAGTTCTTCCTCGTGAACAATTAATTCCTCAGTTTTTGCTCTTTCTTCTTTCTAATATAGGCATTGAAGGCAATAAATTTCCCTCTTAAGACTGCTTTTGCTACATCCCTTAAATTTTGATACATTGAGTTTTCATTTTCATTTGTCTCAAGATATTTACTGATTTCTCTTGTAATTTCTTCCTTGACCCACTGGTTGTTAAAGAGTGTGTTGGTTGGCCTCCACATATTTGTGATTTTTCTGACCCTCTGCCTGTTATTGATTTCCAACTTCATTCCACTATGATCTGAGAAAATGTTTTGTATGATTTCAATCCTTTAAATTTATTGACTTATTTTGTGACTCTGTATCTTTTCTATCCTTGATAATGATCCATAAGCACTTGAGAACGCATGTATCCTGCTGTTGTGGGCTGTAATGTTCTGTAAATGTCTGTTATGTCTAGTTCACTTATCATTTTATTCAAATTCTCTGTTTCTTTATTGACTTTTTGTCTATGTGTTCTATCCATTGATGAGAGTGGGGAATTGAATTCTCCAAATATTATAGTAGACGTGTCTATTTCTTCCTTCAGTGTTGACTGTGTTTACCTCATGTATTTTGGAGCACTCTGGCTTAGTGAGTAAATATATATGATTGATATGCCTTCTTGCTGGACTTTTCCTTTTATTAATGCATAGTGTCCTTCTTTGTCTCTTTAAATTGTTTTACATTTGAAGCCTAATTTGTCAGATGTTAATATAGCTACTCCCACTCTTTTCTAACTGTTATTTGTATGAAATATCTTTTCCCAACCTTTCACTTTCAACGTATTTTTACTTTTGGTCTAAAATAAGTCTCCTGTAGACAGCATATAGATGTGCCTATTTTTAAATCCATTCTACCAGTCTGCCTTTTGACTGGGGAGTTTAATCTGCTGACATTTAATATTATTACTATAAAGACAGTACTTTCTTCTACCTTTTTTCTTTTGGATTTTATATATTTATATATGTCATATCTAATTTTTTTTCTCCTTTTTTCTTTATTGATAGTCTTTCTTTCTATATTCTCCTTCAGACTTCTCTCTCCTGCCTTTTCTTATCTGCTTATAGTGCTCCCTTTAGTATTTCTTGCAGAGCCAGTCTCTTAGTCACAAATTCTCTCAGTGATTGTCTGAAAATATTTTAATGTCCCCTCATTTTGAGGATAATTTTCCTGGGTATAGAATTCATGGTTGTCAATTTTTCTCCTTTAGAATCTTAAATATTTCATACCACTGTCTTCTTGCCTCTGGGTTTCTGCTGTGAAATCCACACACACACTGTTACTGGGTTTCCCTTGTATGTGATGGATTGCTTTTCTCTTGCTGCTTTCAAAATTCTCTCTTTGTCTTTGATATTTGACAATGTGGTAAGTATCTTGGAGTATGTGTATTTGAATCTGTTCTGTTTAGGGTATGCTGCACTTCTTGGATCTGCAATTGCATGTTTTTCATAAAAGATGGGAAATTTTCAATGATTATTTCCTCTATTAGTCTTTCTCCTTTCCCTTCTTTTCTCCTTCTGGGACACTCACAACATGCATATTCATGCACCTCATGTTCTCATTCAATTCCCTGAGATTCTGCTCATATTTTTCCATTCTTTTCCTTATATTTCCTCCTGTGTGTCAGATTTCAAATGCCCAGTCTTCTAATTAACTAATCCTTTTTCTTCTGCATCTTCAAATCTATTGCTGTAGGTTGCATTGTTTTTTTCCCCATCTCTTCTATTGTGCTTTTTATTTTCATATGGTCTGTGATTTGTTTTTCAAACTTTCAAGTTCTTCTTTTTGTTTGCCCAAAGTCTTCCTTATATCCTCCCTCAATTCATTGATTTGATTTTTAGTGAGATTTTCCATGTCTGTTTGAACATCCTGAATTAGTTGTTTCAACTCCTGTATCTCATTTGAAGTGTTGGTTTGTTCCTTTGAGTGGGACATATCTTCAATTTTTCTAGTGTGACTCATTATTTTTTTTACTGGCATCTAACCATTTGATTTTCTTAATTAGTTTATTCTGGAGGTTGTTTTCACTCTTTCACCTAGGATTTTCTTGCTGAATGGCGTTGTTCTTAATCTATTCTTTGATATTCAGCTCAATTTATTCTAGACCTCTGGCATAGGTTCTGTTGAACTGATCAGAATTTTTCAGTTCTTGTTTTCTGATTCTTGCCCTGGCTATTTGGAGCTTTTTATTTTTGAGGAGGCTCTCCTCAGGCATTATAGACCCCAGTCAGATTTTTCCAGACTAGACAGGCCCCCATTTTGAGAGGAAAGAGTAACCAGCACCAGTTTTCCCTGAAGGTGAGACCCAGCAGGTTGTCAGACTTTCCTATGAAGCCTCTAGACTGTGTGCTTTTCCTATCCTGCCCATCATGTGGTGCTTGTCTGCCCATAGCTTCCCACTAGCCTAAAGTATTGTGGTGCCTTTAATTTCAGCAGATTTTCCCAGCTAGAAATGTGGTTGAGACAGAGGTGAAGTAGTATGATGGCTTTAATTGCTTCAGTTTTCCAGCTCCTGGGCCTGAATTCTTTGAAGGAGGGATTCCACTTGAGCTGGGCCCTGCCCCCTTTTTCTTGATGAAGATACACCCTTTAGGAAATTAACTCCTTTCTCCTGAATAGATACTTTGTCTCTCAGACAAGCTTAATTCTGCCTTTGCCTGGGGCAGTGCTGGGACAGTGCTGGAGCCTGAGAATGCTTTCACTTCTATCTAATGAGCTGTTAAGGAGTAAGGAAAAGCAAAAGCAAAAAGAAAGCCTTTTCTCAGCCAGGCCCCTGCTTCTCAGGTTTATCAATTAAGAATTTAAGTTGGTACATGGCTCTATGTACCTCTAGGGTCTAAGTGCCCCCTTTTCTTGGGGTTGAGGCATTTTCCAGTATTTTGTGCGGTCCAACTCAAAAAGCCTCTGGTATTGTTTTATGTTTTTGGTTTTTTTTTCATATCAGATCAACTCTGTTGGGGCAAAAACTCCTAGTTCCTTCAGTGCTTATTCTAGGTTCATCAGTGCATGCAGGGGTCCTACTTTCAGTAGTCAGAATTTGTTAATTAATTCCACAATTGGAGCTTGGTTGAGATAAGCCCTTGCTGCTAGTAAAATATTTTTCCTTTCCCTTTGGAGAACTAGCCTGCAATGCCCATAGGGGAGAGGTGCTGGACTCTGCAGTTTGGGGGACTTACAGTTCTATGTGGGCTCTCAGCAGTACCACCTGGCCAGACTTGTGTATGCTGGTCACTGATGTTCCCCTAGCTGTTGTTCTGTTCCATTCCTGGCTTTTTACTACCAGCTCTGGACGTCAAACTAAGTTCCACACGTCACTAAGCTGCCATCTTGCCATGCCTCCCCTGTTCTCGTGTTCTAAGTATTTTCTATCAAGAAAGCACTGGATTTTGTCAAGTGCCTTTTCTGCATTGCTTGAGATGATCATGTGTGTGTTTTCCCCCTTCATTCTGTTAATGTAGTGTATTGCATTAATTGATCTTTTAAATGTTGAACCAACTTTGAATAGCAAGGATAAATCCCACGTGATCATGGGGTATAAGTCTTTTAATATGTTGTTGGATTTTGTTTGCTTGTTATTTTGTTGAAGGATTTTGTATCTATATTCATAAGAAATATTGGTCTATAGTTTTCTTTCCTTGTGGTATCTTCATTTGGCATTGGTATGAGTGTGATGTTGGCCTCAGAGAATGAGTTTAGTAGTGTTTCATCCTCTTCAATTTTTTGAAGAGTTTGAGCAGAATTTGAATGTTTGATAGTATTCCTCTGTGAAACATTCTGGTCCTTGGCTTTTCTTTAATCAGAGGTGTTTGACTGCTGATTCTATTTCTTTACTAGTAGTTGGTTTGTTGGGATCCTCTTTTTATTCTAAGTCATTGTAGGTAGTTTGTGTGTTTCTAAGAATTTGCCCATTTCATCTAGGTTATCTAATTTATTGACAGTTATTTATGTTATCCACACATAATCCCTTTTATTTTAGCAGAGTCATTAGTAATATCCCTGTTTTCATTTCTGATTTTTGTTATTTGTATCTTTTCTCTTTTTTCTTTGTCAGAAAAACCTAGCTAAAGGAATGTAGATTTTATTGATCTCAAAGAATAAACTTTTTTGTTTTGTTGATTCTATTGTTCATTTATCTCCACTCAAATATTTGGTATTTCCTACCTTCTACTTGCTTTGGGTTTAATTTGTTCTTTGTTTTCTAGTTCTTTCAGATTTGAGGTTAAGTTTCT
>PVIY010011630.1:19278-64726 GCA_004026745.1 Myrmecophaga tridactyla
AAATACTTCTGCAAGTCTTTGCCTTTTTATTGGCGAGTTTAATCTATTTACATTTAAAATCACTACTGATAATATAGGTCTTTCTTCTGCTGTTTTGCCATTTAGCCTTTGTAAGTCTTACAACTTTTTGTCCCTCACTTCCACTGAAGCCTAGTTTTTGTGCTGTGACAAGCATGGCTCAGTGTCAGGACTGAAGGGAAGCGATGGGAAATTAAGAAAGAAAGACAAGAGACAAAGATATACTTAAAGCTGGGACCCCTGGAACTCTGAGCTCTGATGGAGAAACTCAAAGACCCCAAGAGGTTTAGCACTGTTTATTTAATAGGGCTGTAAGGTAAAGAAAGTAACAAAAGTATAACTGAAGAATGGGAGAGGAGGAACCACCAGCTGAACCATCTGCTTCCCTGTGCCAGATGAGTCAAAAGTTACACGTTTCCCAAGGCCTTCTCCTGCCCCAGACTCAAGCAGCTTTGCAACACTTTAGTCTTTTCAGGACATCAGGTGCCTATTAAAACAGAGACAGCTTTGCTATATCTCTGCAGTGACTATGTGACCTCTGTCTCATCTGTGCCCAACATCTCTCCCTTTTTTAATTTTTAAATGCAGCTCGAAGGTGTTAAATTGGAGGGTTTGGATTTGGTTTTGGAGGATCCGGATTCCAACTGAAATTATAAGAAACAAGATTAGTAACAAAAGGATTATAGCCATCAAATACCAAGCTGAGTATTTCAAAATATTTAGAGGATTAAAGCCTTGTAATTCACTCAAGATATCTCCTGCCACTGTAGCGGGATCAACAACTTCATCGTGACTCTTTTGCATGCTTAGAATTTCTTCATGTAATTGTCTTAAATTTAAACTGATATTATGGTGTCTCCAAACTCACTGCAAATGCTTTTGAACTTTAGGTCAGCTCCGTAATGACTGATTATACGGAACTGATGTCATGCATATGTACTGATAATTAGCATGTCATAGCAACTTTTGTCTGAATTTTAAACTTTTTACCTCATTGCCAATGCCTATGACTGCATCCTCTAAAGCATTAAGCTCGACTTCTAATTTAATATCTATTCTTTCTTGCTCTTGCAAGGCAACAGAAGTGTTGTGAGCTAAGTTACATAACAAAATGGGCATTTTGTATACTTTGAGAATGAGCAACTGCAGAAGTGGTTAGGATCTGGTGTCTCCAGGATAGAAAAAACCCAAAGGCGCCTGGTATCTTCACCTGCAGCTTGAGCCCCAAGAATGCTTTTTTTGTAGGGGAGAAAGTGATGCAGAGGAAGGGGTTTTAGACTCAAAGATCACTTTCCTGCTGCAAGGAGCCACACTAGCAGTAGTACTCAAATGAGTATCTTGCGAAGCTGATTTTAGATAGCTCTCCTGCTCCACCTCAGGGTCAGAATTATACATTTCTATTCTTGCTCCCTCCTGTAATTTTATTTTGCCACCCCATCTGATGGTTTATGCACAGTCGGTTTCTCAGAACTAGGTCGGGGGCATGGGGGTGGTAAATTCTATGCAAGCAGAGCTCTTTGAGGATAATTTTAGACTGTCATACTCCTGTATAGTTTCCTTTGGAGTTTCCTCAAAACTTGACCCTGTTGTCTCAGTTTTGGGGAGCCAGCCACTATGTGAGCCTGGATCAATACATTTGTGAATTAAGGACCACACAGAAAAGGTATAAATGGGTATTTTATCTGGACCTTCCACTGTGGAATGGTCTCTTAGCCATTTTCCCACCTTAACACAGGTCTCCGGATTGACTGTTCCTCAGGAAACCAAGGACAAGTTAGTTGAACAAAGTCTAAAAAGGTATTAAGCTGGCTTCTCTTAACATTTCCTCCCCTAGCCTTAAGCATAGTCTTTAACATACTCACATAGAATTCCCCTTCATTTGAACCAAAATATCCCATGATCATTACACCTGGCTGTACTTTTATGCACTCCCCCTTACCTTAGTTTCAAATTGTGCAAAACACCACAGGAGTGTTCCCTCGTCTCGGCTTAGGTTCCTCCACATTCAGGTCTCTGTTTGGGTGCCATCTGCCATGACGAGCACTGCTCAGTGTTGGGACTGAAGGGAGGTGATGAGGAATTAAGAAAGAAAGACAAGAGACAAAGATATAGTTAAAGCTGGGATTACGTGGGACTCTGAGCTCTGATGGAGACTCAAAAGACCCCAAGAGGTCCAGCACTGTTTATTTTATATGACTGCGAGGTAAAGATAGTAGCAAAAGTGTAAATAAAGAATGGGGAAGGAGGAAGCACAAACTGAATCATCGGCTTCCCTGTGCCCGGATGAGTCAAAAGTTACACAAGGCCTCCTTCTGCCCCAGACTCAAGCAGCTTTGCAACACTTTAGTCTTTTCAGGACATCAGGTGACTATTCCCACAGAGACAGCTTTGCTATATCTCTGCAGTGAGCATGTAGCCTCTGTCTCATCCGCGCCCGATATATTTGCTTTCTTGATTTTTACTATACTGAGTGCCTTCTCATTTCTATTTGAATGTATATATACACACACATACACACACACATGCACACATATATTTTCATCTGTGTTCCCTGTGGTTACTATAGTATTGAAATTTAACATCCTAAATGCATACATAAAACAGTTATATTTGATTTGATACCAACTTAACTTCAATAGCATGTACACATGCTTTTCATATATCCCTCTATGCCCCAACAGTTTTGGTACTTATTACCACTTATATCATTGTACATTTATATGCAAAAAAAAGTAAATTTATGTTTTTTTATGCATTAGCATTTTCACACTTACAGGAAGTAAGAATTAGAGTTACATAGTAATCAAAACAATACAACACAAGACAATAATACTAGCATTTATAATTACCCCAATTGTTACCTTTACCACAGTTCTTTATTTCTTTATGCTGCTTTAAACTATAGTCTGTATATTTTCATTTCAGTCTGAAGAACTTTTTCTAGCATTGCTTGTAGCCAGATCTAATGGTGTTGTACTCCCTCAATTATTTATCTGTGAATGTCCTAATCTCTACCTCATTTTTTAAAGAGAGTCTTGCCAGATATAAAATTCATGGCTGGCAGTTGTTTTCCTTCAGCACTTTAAGTATTTCAATCCACTGCCTTCTTGCTACATAGTTTCTAATGAGAAATTGGCACTCAATCTTATTGGGATTCCCTTGTTTGTAACAAATCGCTTTTCTCTTGCAGCTTTCAGGAGTCTCTTCTTGTCATTTGCATTTGATAATGTAAATCAATATATGATGTGGTATATTTTCCTTCAGGTTTATCTTGTTTTGTGTTCTCTGAGCATCTTAGATGCACATATTCATATCTTTTGCTAAATTTGTCGGGCATTGTTCTTTTACTATTCTTTCTGTCCCTTTCTCCTTCTTCTCCTTCTGGGACTCACATTGTGTGTATAATGGTGTAGTCGATGGTATCCCATAGATATCTTAGACTATTTTTACTTTTAATGTTTCTTTATTTTGTCTTTTCCACACCTTAACTCATTTCAAGTGTCTTGTCTTCAAGGTCTCAGATTCTTTCTTTCTTCCAGTTTAATTCTACTCTTGAAATTCTCCTGGCCATTTTTTCATTTCAGTTACTGTGGTCCTTAACTCCCAATACTTATATTTGGTTACTTTTTAAAATTTCCCTCTCTTTACTTAGACTCTCATTTTTCTTTCATTGTTTTTCTGATATCCTGGAGCTTTTTTCTATGCTTTCCTTCATCTTCTTGCTGATTTAAAAAATCATTTCAAAGATTTTTTAGATAGAGTCACATTCCTTCTTTCTCATTGGTATTTTCAATATTTTTATTCTCTTCTTTTTGATGGACCTCCCTAGAAAAATGTATCTTTCAACTAACTTTCCCCAGCAACCCATGAGGAAGTGTGGCATCTGTAAATCTCCATTGCCTTCATCTCTGTCCAAGAGAGGTTCAAACAATGGCTGCCACTGGCCCTGTCCTGAGTAGGTTGAAACAAGAGCTGCTCTCAGAGCCAGAGACTGGTGGTCTGAATTCACTAATCAAGAGCTGTGAACAGTAATTACCCATGTATACCCTTGTTTTGGGGAAGAGGAGTTTTACTTCCCTTTCTACCACTGGCAGCTAGAGAGGGCCAGACCCCACAGTGGCCTGCATGAAGTTGAGGAGTGGGTGCCAGTAGCCAATGCACAGAGAGAACAATTCACAGTTCTTGTCTGCAATTTTATCAGCCTTTACCTCTTGCACTTCCCTGGATGCTGCAAGTGTTATTCTGGCCTCTGGAGTTTAAAAATAATTGTTTCAGACAGTTACTTCCTGTTTAATAGTTGTTTTTGTGGAAAGACTGGATCCTGGAGCACTTTACTCTGCCATCTTCCCTAGGAGTCTTAGTTCAGTTGATTTTTCACAGAAAAAAATGGAGCTAAGAAGAGTATTTCAAAGGCAAATATGGTGCTAAAAAACCCAGATGTCTTTAAGGAAAAACTCATCATAAGTTCCTACCTCACACAATAAAAAATAATTATTGCAAAATTGGTCTAAATCTAAAACTAAAATTATATGGAAACATATTTGCAGCTTTGGGATAGGCAAAGCACCTCTGATAGAATACAAAAAGCAGAAACAATTGAAAACTTTCTAAATTTGATTTTATCAACCTTTGAGCTTTGTTCTTTAAAAGATGCCATTATGGAAATTAAAAGATAAGTCACAGAATGGGAGAAAATAATTGCAATACTTATATCTGGCAAATACATATATCTGGAAATGCAATATATATTTGGAATACACAAAGAACTCATATAAGCAATCATAAGAAGAAAATCCAACAACAAATGGACAAAGTATTTGGACAACACTACAGATGACATACAAGAGATCAATGAGCATAGGAAAAGATGTTCAACATCATTATTCATCATATCAACACAAATGAAAACTACGATATACCACTGCATACGCATTAGAATATCTAAAATTAAATGAATGACAATACCAATTGCTAGTGAGTGAAGCAACTAGAGTTCTCTTAGACTGTTGTTTGAAACATGAAACAGCAAAATCATTTTAGAAAACTGGCAATTTTTGAAAGTTAAACATAACTCTCCTATGCAATCTAGGCACTCCATTTCTAGTAATTTACCCAAACACAATGAAAACTTAAGCCTCACAAAGACTTGTAAACAAATCTTCATAGCAGGTTTATTCACATGAGCCCTGTGGTAGATGTAATCATAACACCTCAATTGAGACATGTTTCTAATCTAATCTTCATTCCTGTGGGTATGAACTCATTGTAAATATGACCTTTCGAAGATGTTATTTTTAGCTTAGGTATAGCCCAATTGAACGACAGTGGATCTAAATCTAAATAACTGGAGGGCCCAGTAATTGAAACCCTTGGAATCAAGGATTACAGCAAGCCAACACCAGAATGTTGCTGACCCCAGTAGGAAGCAAACCATTTCACCTGTGAAACCATGGGCCAATAAATGCTTGTTGATTAAGCCCACTCAGTGTGTGCTATTTCTGACAGCAGTTTATGCAAACAATGGCAAACTCAAACTGTAAACAATGTCTACCAACATTTGAACCAATTTACAAAATAAATATGTATTCAAAAGGAAACTACTTGGTAATAAAAGGAACAAACAATTGATAGAATGTAACACAACAGATGGGTCTTAAAATCAGTCTGCTCAGTGAAAAATAAGCCAGACACAATGAATCCATATTGTAGGATTCCATTTATTTGAAGTTCAGTGGTTACGGGAGATAGCTACTGAACAGGGACAAGAATACCCACTGGGGAATGTTCTGTTTATTGATGTTGTGGTGGATTCACAGTGCATACAGAGTTCATCAGATTGTGTCTTCAAATATATGTACATAAATTATAACTCAATTAAGTTGATTTAAAAAAATAAAACCCACTTGATAGTTTATTTATTATTATTAATATGTGCCTGCAATTCTGAGTTATATTAGTGATAGAATATTCTCAGTCTAGTTATGTTGTATTATATGTGAAAGTTAATTCAGAGAACTTCCAATTGGCTTCCAACTCTGGAACTCAATTACAGATGATTATTTTTTTTTACAGTAACTTCTAAACTGTTTGCATAGTTTGGATTTACTTTGGGTGCAATTCGATCTGTTGTTTACTGGTAAATATTGAATAACTGGCTCACATACACAAAAAAGAACCCACTGATTTGCTGATTTGTAGCATTTGATGATTTCTGTGGTGTTAACACACCCACCATGACTAATCTCAAGCTACCAATGTGGTGTCAAAATCTGGAGTTGGAAAGAGATGTGCACAATAGACTTTCTCGTGCCCAGGATGTTTGTTTGAGTATACAACCCATGTGGGACTACATTTTCCTACATTTAATAAACCATTATCACAATGATTATAACATCAATGGAAAAGATGCTGAATTACTTCATTTTATCACTCTATTCACAAATTATTTTCTGAACTTTGAAGTACTTACTCTTTGAAAGTTCTTATATTATTTTCCTATTTTTCAAAAAAATGCATTAATTTAATTTATAATAATTAATTTGTGTTTTTAGTTGTATAATTACATATTCAAAATTCAATACAAGAAAAATTTTAATTCTGCTTCTTTTTGTATTATTATTACTTATTTCATTTCATGAATATTATTGAAAATAATTTTGTGGTGTAGTAGAGGGATGTTTAAAAAATAAGTACCAAATATACTAAGTAAGTGACTGAACAACTAATCTTGTAAGCCTGGAAATGTTAGATACAAACCAAAATATCATTTTAAATGAAAATTCCAAATGTGGACAGAGTCTTTACTGTAAAAATAAACATAAGACTTGGTACTAGGTGTATCATTTCTAATTCATGCATGATTCATTCTATCATCAAAAACATAATACTGGGGTAAAAGTTGTTGCTGGTTTTTAACTTACAATACCATAAAAACTTCTCTGGTATCTATTTTTCAATTTTGTTTTTGATTAAATTGAGATAAAAAATACTATGATAATTTCTAGATTTAAAATTGTAAGATTCTCGTGCATATTATAATTTTTTTGGTGCTGAAATATTTGTATGTTTTTTAGAAAGGTAAAATGATCTATGAAAACAAACTAGAAAAGGCTGAATAAAATCAGATCTTATACCTTAAAATCCAGTGAATCCATAGATGATGATTTACCCATAAGGATCCTCCCAACATTTTCCATGAACTTGAAATGAGAGTATTGAGTTTTAAGGACCTTTTTTCCAAGAGACAATATTTATTAATCATTTCACATGTTAATCACTATGTTAATAGCTTTAAGAATATCACTTCATCTATTAGATATAACTTCAAAATTTTAAGGTCTTCATTTTACAGATGAAAAAACAGGCACAAAAATTTTAAATAAATTGTTTCATGTCACAATGTTTATGAGTAGAGGTAGAGAGCTAAGAATTATTGTCTGTTTCACTTTAGAGCCTGTGTTAGCATTCATGCTAATAATTCTGACTGAAGTTTAAGACATTAAATATGAAAGTACATAGATAATTTCCATTTCTATGTGGCTTGTGTTTATAAACCCAAAGGCCTCCTGGTAGGAGTTTCAAAAATCTCCAAAAGTGGTAATTATAATATGAAAGGAGTGTTTGGAGTTTACTATGATTCTATCTTCCCACAAATATTCCTCTGAACTCAGATGCAAGTATATGTATAATTATTGTTATTGTTCTTTTTAATCTCTTTGCAGGTAATCAGCATAAGATAGCAGCTTACCTTCAAAGTGTCATTATATTTTGGTGTAAAGAATAGATCTGTCATGACCATAAATTTAGAATATGATAAAAAGAACTAGATCTTTCATCTATTCAGTCCAAGTATTTTTTAAAGAAAAAAAAGACATTGAAGATAGATTTTCTTGTTAATGCTCGAAGAAGCTATGTACTTCCAAGTTGAATTATGTTCTTAACTTATTTTGCAGATAGATAAGGAAAAAGATGATAAATGCAGAGGAATGCACTCGTGCTGAATTAATGTGGTTATGTAAAATTTATCTGTCACATTTAGGTAGTACTTTTATGCATAAATTCCTTGAACTCAAAGTAATTTTGCAGAAAAGAGATGGGTGCATGGAATATTCATTCCAGTGTGCTGAGCAGCTATGAACACTTTTTTTCATACCAGAATGAAATACACTCTGTATTATATACTGGACTACAGTTCTAGACCTATCATTTGCTGTCCCAGAGCTCCTGAGCTAACTGCCTTAAATTCTCTTTTCAGATTTTAATCTATAAGAAGGTGATAATATAGAGTTTCTGAGTTTAGTGGTCAGGAAAGTACTATGGAAATGTTAGTAATGATTAAACTTTTATTCATTACTTAATTTTACACCACTCTCTGCTCCCAAAAAGCTCAATAGTTCACAACATTTTTTGACGTTTGTGATGAAAGCTCTCCATTCATTTCTTCTTCACCCCCTCAAGTAAAGAATTAATTTCTCCTTATGTGAATTTATTTAATGCATCCTAGTATATCTGTCCTGGCTTATTATCTATTTTAGATATGGACCCTCAAGTATACCAACTTTTGCTTGTATTATTGTGGTATAATTATAATTTAACACACAGAATCACCTTTTCCTTTACACATTTGTCTCTTCTCATCTACTAAGAGCTTCCGTAAGCAAAGATCATGTCCTTTTCATCTTTCTAGCTTCATCGCCTTAGCACAGTGTCTATCAGCAAATGTTTGTTAAATGGGCGAATGAGTGTTTCTTTTGCTTTATACAGTGATCACTGCAATATGTTGCTAGGTATTGAAGACCTTCTTTTGATTATGATGATACAATGAAATATAAATAATAAGTTTGAACTGTGGGTAGATAGTAATATAGCAATAGAGCATATTCTAGTTGGCAGAATATAAATATAAGTTTTAAAATCAAGAGACTGGAAACTTACATTGCTCCTCTAGCAGTGAGATATATTTATCAGTATGCTTGTATTATAAAGTTCTAACCACTACACTCCAAAAAATGAAGTTACTACATATAAAATATAATATTGGATTTTGAAACAGAAAAGATTCCACAGTATAAACATGCATTTTTGTCAATAAATATTTATTGGCCATGATATATTCTACACTTCGTTAGCTGCTAGGGACCTTCTGCTGAATCATATTGAAAGACTGCTCCCACAGGGCCCACAGCCTACTGGGAAGAGGATGCAAATGGAAAAGTTAGTGTTCACTATGACATGAGATGGGAGATGTGACAGGACAAGCAGAGTGAGATTGGAAGCACAGAAAAGGAAGGTCACATCTTGCCTTCTTGGACGCTCTTGCAGTCCTCATAGTTAGCATTCACTGTGATACTTTGCTCCTCTCAAAGCTAGAATTGCATTGCTTATAATCTCCATTTTCAGCCCTAACTATATATTTTAGCTCCGAAATTAGAGGCAATTTTCTCCATTTAACTAAATTTGCTCAGTGTGAGTTCGCTGAAAAAGTAAACTTTTTTTTTAGATTTAGGAAGGTATAAAAACTAAAGCCAATGTTCTTAAGAAGAAAACTTTTATATACTCAATCAAAAACTCTTTTAGGACTAATGAACTGAAAATATAGGAAACTTGATACAACAGTAAAGGAAAAAAACAACCACATATTCATAGGATCCAAGAGTCTTTTTTTATCTGCATTTTTTCTTTCTTTTTATTGACAAACCAAAACAACATACAAACAAGAACATTCTTAACATACAAACATTACATATATGGTATACAATCAGTGGCTCACAATATCATCACATAGCTGCATATTCATCACCATGATCATTTATTAGAACATTTGCATCACTCCAGAAAAAGAAACAAAAAGAAAAAACTCATACATACCATAACCTTTATCCCTCCCTCTCACTGACCACTAGTTTTTCCATCTACCCAATATATTTTAACCTTTGTTCTCCTTAGATTTTTCTATACACCTTACTATTCCCTTTCATTGATCACTAGTATTTTAATTTACTCCATATATTTTAACATTTATTCCCCTTATTATTTATTTATTTTTAATCCATATGTTTTACTCATCTTTCCATGCAGATAAAAGGAGCATCAGACACAAGGTTTTCACAATCACACAGTCACATTGCAAAAGCTATATCATTATACAACCATCTTCAAGAAACATGGCTAACTGGAGCAAGCTCTACACTCTCAGGCAATTTCCTCCAGCCTCTCTAATAGCCCTTAAACTAAAAAGGGGATATCTATATAATGCGTAATACCTCCAGGATAACCTCTCAACTCTGTTTGAAATCTCTCAGCCACCGACACTTTATTTTGTCTCATTTCCTCGTCCCCCTTTCTGTTGAGAAGGTTTTCTCAATCCCTTGATGCTGAGTCCCAACACATTCTAGGATTTCTGTCCCACATTGCCAGGGAGGTTTACACCCCTGGGAGTCACGTCCCACATGGAGAGGGGGAGGGCAGTGAGTTTCCTTGCTGTGTTGGCTGTGAGAGAGATAGGCCACATGAATCCAAGAGTCTTTTCATTAAAAATATCCATAGCAGATACCTGGTCTAACAATGCCCCTGTTTAGTTTCCTGGGCAGCTCAAGCAAATACCATAATGGTTTGACTTAAACAATGGGAATTTATTCCCTCATAGTTTTGAGGATGGAAATATGTCCAAATCAAAGCATCATTAAAGTGATGCTTTCTCCCTGAAGACTGTGGCATTCTGGGCTGGCTGCTGGAGATTCTGGTCCATAGCTTATCACATGGCAAGGCACATGATGGCATCTCCTGTTCTCTCCCTTCTCTTCCTGTCTGTTCAGGTTCCACTTCTGAAATCTTCCTCTGTGGCCTTTTCCCTTTACATCTGAATTTTATTCCACTATAAACAACTCCAGTAATAAGATTAAGATTCATCCTGACTGAGGTGAGCCACACCTTAATTGAAGTAGCCTTACTAAAAGGGTTCACATTCTCAGAAATGGATTAAGTTTCAGACCATGTTTACCTGGACTTCACACAACTTCAAACCACCATGTCCTCTAAATCTGATAATTCTTCAGGCTCTTCCTAACAGAGATAGTAACAAGGAGCTCACAACTTGGAAACCCTACCATTCCCTATTTTGGTGTCTCTAATCATTTTAAAGATTTTATTCTACCATAAAATCAACCATGTTTAACTATCTCTGGAACTCCCAGAACAAATGTCACCCATCTTTTACATGATAGATCATTCCTTACTTAATAGTCATTATTGCCCTTGTTTAAACTTTCTTTTCTTTATATCAATACTTTTCAGTTTCTTTCGTATGTTCCACATTACTTGGTGTTTGTCTCTGCCATTTATTAATTCAACAAATATTTACAGAGTGCCAATTTTGTTTCAGACCCACAGCTAAGCACTGGAGATACAGGAATGATAATGATACTCACTGATTTTTCTAGTCTTTTTATCTATCTGTTTTGGGTAGGCTTTATTATGGCAATGTCCCATTTGAAATGGGACATATCCCACTTCAAATGATCATATCAATAAATAGAAATGAATCTGAGATATCATTATCTTTGTTAAAAGCCATTTTACACTGATACTTCTAATTGGACTTGAAATAAAACCTCCAGGATTTCTTTCTAACATAAAATAATGTTAGGCCATAAATCCTCCCTTTTTTTCTTATTTTCAGTTTTTGAAACCAAGTATAAAATTTTGCATTTCCCCTGTTAAATATGATGTTATTTGTCATATCAAAATTAGTTTGTGCTTTTATTCAGAGATTTAATGTGTTAGCTGTTCTTCACTGTTTTCTGTGTATCAAATTATTCTAAATATGTCTTTTATGTCTTCATTCATGATCTAGATTAAAATGTATAAGAAAACAGAGCCAATAACAGAGCCCTTTGGCACATCACTAAACACTTTCATTAATTATTTGGGATGATTTTCAACCAGCAAAACATCAACTCACCTGTGCCACTATTCAGAAACAGTACATCAAAAATACTTGTGTCAAAACCTCGAAATACTTACTCAAATACTTCGTTGAAATCATAATCACCATTTTGCAAATTCAATGTGACATATATTTCTAAAAATCATACGGCTTCCTACTGGCTATTACTTCTATATAAGTGCTTATATATCTTTGATTAAAACTATGTTCTTAAATCAACATTGGATTTGCCTAGTTTTAGTTGTTTCTCTTTGAATAATCAAGAAATTGCACTTTTGTTGTATCCTGGAAATTTTATTTCCAATTTTACACAATAACAACTGCTATTTTACTACTACACCGGCAATTACTTTCATGCCTTCAGATGCAATTCGTATGAAAGTCCATTCTCTACTCCAGAGAGAAAGCCACATAAAAGAAAGTAGGAAATGCACAGCTTCATTCCAGGGTGTATACTAAATATGATTTATATCCTTGCAAAACTTAATACTACCTCTAAACCTTGATTTCTTCTTCTGTAAGAAGTATTACTCTTCACAAATTCCTAGGAATATGTGAGATGAATATATAAAAGTTCACTAGAGATAGAAGCTTCTTGAGCATGGGGACTTATTTAACTTTTTTGCTACTATATCCTTAGAGCATCTAGCAGTGTATGTAGTAAATTTCCAGAAAGTACTTGTTGAATAAATGTATGATACACAATAGAGGTCGATAAATGTCAGTTTAATTTTTCCTTCTTGGCTACCGTGAGTCTTAATTTCTCCTTGGCAAAGGTTTATTCTGTACACTTTGAAGAATATTCTCTCATGTAGAAGGAAGTTAAATAAATGTTGACTTATTCTCCTTTCTCCATTAAAACATCAAAACACTGAGCCAGCAAATCCTCCCTTATGGTCTTTTTCTATCCACCACAGAAAAACAGAGACAATTTTTTTTGCCTTCAGCATAGTTCACAAACCCTACCTATCCTGAGTTTTAATAACGAATTTTCTGTTTAGAATACTTCTTTATAGTTTTCCTTTGAAATGTGCTTCTTCTTCCATCATTTGTGCATCCTCTGATAACTCCCCATATAACTATACTGATTTCTTTAAAAATAAAAGTATTTCTTTTTCTTCTTTTATGGGATTAGTTACATTTGAGTTGTCAGAATTTATTTTCTTAGAGTTTCCTAACCTTTTTTAATTACCCTTTTCTTTTAAGTGCCCGGACATAGACTCATGTTTTCTGTGAAAATTTTGAAGCTGATTTTCTAATGCCAGTGCATACATCATACTATACCATCTGTATTTCCTTTCTTTGATTTTATGCCAATTTTTATACACCAAAAATCAGCTCTTCATTTTTTTTTTCTTTTCACAATGAAGTTCAAAGTAGCAATCTCAATAGTCACTTCAAACACCTTCCAGAAAGAGCATTTATTAGTGAGCAAAGTCAATAACACATTAGATTTTTACCCTTAAGGAAAATAAGGCTTCCGGGAGACATTTTTATATATGAGCTTCCCAACGCACTTCGGTATTTTTTCTATGTTAACTACATCCCTATATACCTATATTTTGATTGCATTTTCCTGATCTGCCAATTGGTCTAATATGTTAATTTCTACAACAGCACTTAGTGCTTTACTCTCGTCTTTTACCCTTTCTTCTCATTCATCTGCCTTTCAAATGCATCCCACCACAATGATATCATGACTTTCCTTCCAGATAAATGCTGTGATGACTTGGATAAGGCTTGGTTGTGAGTTATATTGGAACGTTATCCACCCCCCCCCCAAAAAAAAGCCAGCAAGAAGATGCTGTGACAGGCTTAACTGTCATTGGTTTAGGGTGATGTGTCCAAAGTTTAGGGCTGACCCTGGGGTGACCATGGGGTGATCAGCAGAACTCCATTATGTAAATTTCTTTTTGGTAAAATTAAGCTGGAGTATAATCTGGTGTGAAGATATGGCAGCATTCATTAAGACTCTAAAATGATAATTGATGTCAGATGGACAGAACTAGTTCCTCAAATCAAAGACATTGATAAATACTGTTGAGCAAAGATGGGGAAAACAGGGGCAAGATGGGAAAAGCAGAGGCAAGTACACCTTCTCATATGTAAATTTATCACATCCTTTAAAATCAGTTATCCTCTGTAAAAAGAGATTTCTCTTCTATTTTCATGGCGCAGCCAAGAGTTTTCATCCACCATATCTCAATGATAACTGAGAGACAATAAACTCCTTCTACTATTATTACTTCAAATTCGCCATATTATATGCTTGTTTCCTGATGAGGAGATACCTCAGGAAACAGTGCTACTCATGATTCTTCTCTCTGTTATTTTCTTCTCAGAATTAGAGGACACTGTTCTCCTCATTGTCCTTCCACATACTTCTACAGCTCATATAACTCACTGAATCCAGTTTTATCAGTGTTTATCTTTTTTAACTCAATTTTCAGCTTAAAATACTGATCATCTTAGGTTTTTAATAAAACTGTTTCTGTTTTTTTTCTTTTTTGAATAGGTGTCCACCATTTTTGGATGACATGTCAGAATAGACTAATTGCACTAGCAATCTCAAAATGTGAGTGCCTAAACAAATTAAATGTTTAAATTCTTTACATATTTGCTCCCACAGTAATTCTAGGATCCAGAGTATTTGAACAAGTGACTTCAACATGCCATAGGGCCTTTGACTTCTCAACTCAATCCTCAACATCAGCTCAGTAGATGCATGAGAAGAGAGGGCAGTTAGTAACCACATCTGCCCAGCCACAAATTACTTCTACATATATTCCATCCGAAAGGACAGATCACCTGGTCCCAAACGAAATGAGTTAGAATGTAGTTTAGTGGTGTGTCAAGAAAAATGCAAACATGGAGATTATTGAAAAACTAAGCAGTCTCTTTCACAGCAGAAATCCATCTTTTTACCATCATGAACTATTATTTAATAAGTCAAATACTCTCCTTATTTTATTTTTATTTTCCATCACACAATCATAATCAATTTTCTATTCTTCCTTTCTCTTACAAATAGAAGGCATTAAAATAAAATGCTTTGTTCAGAAATCTTCTATTCTCTTACTCCATTTTTTTAAAATCATTACTTAATTGCTGATTACTTCTGAGAGCTCTCATTTATATGAAACTCACTGCATCAAGAAAAGTAAGACACTATTAGTGGGTTTGAATTGTTAAAAATTCCCCTTCATCATCGCTTTCATATAGTAAAATAAACTACTCCATGAAAGCTACGTTATTGGCTGCTTATAAATTTTTATCAGGGGCATCACCACCCACCACTACAAATCCTTTTAATTCCAGGATAAAAATAGATTTTTTCACTCATTATTCTGAAGAGTATGGGATGTTAAGTTATATTAATATTTATTTTACATTAACATCCATTTGTCCAGTTTTTGTGGTGAATCCTTTGTACCAATTACAATTTTTCATAGTATGCATATCATAATCCAAGACTATAGAATTTAAAGAATTTACACCTGGAGTCATAGATTCTAGAGTGTTATACTTTTAGTTAACACTTGATTGTTTTTCCACTACCAAGTAAGAAGAAAAACAAACTAGGGAAGTCTACACAGTGACATCCACAATCATTAAAGCTCACAGCCAGAAGAAAGAATGAATGTGGAGTGAATACTGAAATACTCAAGGGATAGCACCTTTCCAAACTGCCCATCACTTTTATCCAGGCCCAGAAGAATGAGCTTCTCTTGGTCAAAGGAAAAGAAGATATGATTTGTATCTGAATAGACGATGTTTGATGTTTTTCATTCTTTCGGAAAATTAAAGCCTCACCCAAGCATACACTTCTTTGTTTCCTTTGGGACAGCCAAGAGGATGAGATAATAATTCCAAGTATTTCAAATATGAAGAGATGCCAAAACTGATGCATTGTTTCCAATTTCAAGTGCTTGGGACAGGGTACTAAGCTCATAAACAGATTTAGGAAACTTCGTAGGATGCAAATTCGCTTACACAGCACTATGTCTCCATTTTAATTCCCTTCCAAATTAATTTTCAGGAAAACTACTCAATTCCCTACACAGATCATGAAATTTTGATTAATCATTTAATCTGTTGCATTGTACAAATTTTATTCATTTTCCAAGTGTTTTCAATGTACTGTTTCTACTCAAGTCAGTGGCCCATCTCTAAAATAAACTATTAAAATAAACCAATTATCCTTTTATAGCTTATAGCACAGTCTTTTTCATCTTTGCCCCCATAGCTACAGCTTTTAAAAAAATCTTTTAATATAATATTGTTGAGAATCTACTATTGTGTTAGTCATGATGTTGGAGGACTGAAGAGGCAGAGAAGAATAAATATTGTACTTTATTTCCTCACAAAATTCACAGTATCCTTGGAGTATTCCAAAAACTATTTACAGTATATAGGTGATATGAGAATAAAATGCTCTGAAATATCTTTTTTTTGATTACCTTGTATACTAGTACCTTCTGGAGGTTTTTTCCAGAATGGCATAGCTATAGATTAACTCAAAAAATTAATCTAGATTTATCCATTCAGTGAAAACAATAAAATTAGTCATTACATGATCTGACCCACTTGACTTTCTACCAATAAAAATGCGTAATATAAATACACATATGAAAAGCAACTTTTGCTAGCCTCTCCAGAGCATCAACTAGTTCCATCCCCTATCCCATATTATCGACAGCCCCTTCCAACATGAAAAAATTAGAATGGGCATATCCCAAATACCCCTAAAGAGTGGGAGAAAGATCAAAGGTGATGGTGGAATTATACAGAGAATTTTAGGGTTTAACAAATGAATATGATCCTTGAATCATTATATTGATATTTCTTTTAGTCTGCAGTATCTTAGACCAGCTAGAAGTAAAAACCTAAAATTGTGGAATTGTAACCCATACCACACTCTAAAATCTGTTCAACTAATTGTTGTGCTGTGCTTTGAAATTTATTGCTTTTTGATATATATGTTATTTTTCACAAAAAAGAAAAAATATTCCTTCTAGTCTCCAGTGTTTTGGAGCAGCTAGAAGAAAAAATCTGAAATAATGGAATGAGAACCCATAATAAACTCTGAAATCTGTTCTGTAACTACCTGTTGAAATGTACTTTGAAAATCATTGCTTTTTTTTCTTTTCTTTGTATATACATTATATTTAACAATAAAAAAAATTTTTGAACAACAAAAAACTTACTAGTGGCTTATGGACCCATATCAATTAACATATTAGAAGAATAATATTCGCTTTATATTATCATTGTGGTGATAGTTATTAATGCGTATTTGATATGCAGCATTACAAGAACAGATCACAGGCTATAATGTTAAAATAACATAGTAGAGATGAAAAAAGTGTCATAGTTTATCAAAACATGTGTAGAGGCACCTTATTTTATAGAATGTAAAGCATCTGTGACGTCAAAAGAGAGAGTGGGGAGCAGCTAACTCTACCTGGACTGAGGGGTTAGGGAGGATTTAATAAGGGAGTCACATTTACATTGGCACTCAAAAAATAGAGAAAGATAGATGATACAGAGATAGAGAGTTAGATTGAAAGGACTTCACGGTCAGGGAGAGATCTGGAAGAGAATATCCCAGTTCATAAGAATAGCAAATTCAAGGAAGTGTGTAGATGCCATGACAAACTATGGGAGTGGTGGAGAGAATTAGTATCTGACAATCTTGGGGAGTATTTTTCACACAAATAGAATGGGGAATGCACGCCTTTTTCTATTTCTTGGAACAGATTCAAAATTATTTAAAAATCTAAAGATTTGTTGAATATCTCTGATTTTGGAGGAGAAAATGGCTTGTAGTAGACCAATAAAACATTACAATACTTCACAACTGAAATGATGAGTTTCAGTATGGAGGAGAAACAAGAATGGGTTTAAGAACTATTTTAAGTACAAAGAAAAATACTCAGTGGCTAATTAGATGTAAGGAGTAAGTAAGAAGCAAAAAATAAAAGGTGTTTTTGGTGGCTACAAAGTTGCCAATTTACTTAACTGAGGAATATAAAAAGAATTTTTGGACAAAAAGAATTAAAAACAGAATTATTATTTTATGATGCCTACAGTGCATCAAAACAAGTATAGAAAATTAGAGACCATTATTCCTCTGGATCATAGTAACAAAAATGCTTAATAATTGCAAATAGCAATATATAAAAAGGACAATTCATTATGAGAAAGTGGAATTTCTCCAAGGGATGCAAGGATAATTTAACAATTAAAAGTCAGCTAATGTAATCTGCCATATTAAGAAAATAATTTAGCAAAAGCATATAAAATGTAACACATTCATCAAACATGGAATTAAAAGGAATTTCCTCAATCTGATAGACATCTTTTACAAAAGGCACATATAGTTACATAATTAATTGTAAAATAATGACTGATTTTCCTCTAAGATAATAATAAAGATAGCTGTATCTTTACTCACCATTAACAATAAAGCTCACCATTTCTAGTCAACTTGTATTGGAGATCTTAACCAATGTAATAAGGCAAGATAAAGAAATAATAGCTGTAAAATTTTAAAAGAAGTAGAACTCTCTTTATTAGCAGACTCCATATTTATTTACATAGAAAATGTTAGGAAATCCATGAAAGAGTTCCTAGGACTAAGAAATAAATATAAAAGGGTCACAGGGTACAAAGTCAATATAAAAAATCATCTCTCTTTACAAGAGGAGCAAAAATTGGAAAGTGAAATTTAAAAATCCATTTATAGAAGCTTCAAACATAAAATATTTAGGGTTAAATTTAACCAAAAAAATGATAAAGCACTGCACATTAAATCTATAAAATATTCAAGGCAGAAATTAAAGATCTGAAAAAATGGAGAGATGCCAAGTCATTGATGGAAAGATTCAATATGGTTAAGATGTTGTGGTAGTTAGATTCAGTTGTCAACTTGGCCAGGTGAGTGTACCTGGTTTTGTTGCTATGGTCATGAGCCAATGGTATGTGAATCTCACCTGTTGCTGATTTACATCTGCAGTTGGTTAGGAGGCATACCTGCTGCAATGAATGATGTTTGACTTAATTGGATGATGCTTAAATGAGAGACTGTAACATAGCACAGAAAAAAGCAGCTCGGCATTCCTCATCTCAGCACTCGCAGCTCAGCCCAGACCTCTGGAGATGCAGAAAGAAATCACCCCAGGGAAAGTTGTTAGAACCCAGTGGCCTGGAGAGAAGGCCAGCAGAGATCACCCTGTGCCTTCCCACATAAGAAAGAACCTCAGTTGAAAGTTAGCTGCCTTCCCTCTGAAGAACTAACAAAATAAATCCCCTTTTATTAAAAGCCAATCCATCTCTGGTGTGTTGCATTCCAGCAGCTAGCAAACTAGAACAGATGTCAAATCTTTCCATTGATCTATATATGCAAAAATTTTAATCAACATTCAATAGTCTATTTTGTAGGAATTCACCAACTGATTCTAAAATTTATATGGAAATGCAAAGGATCTTTAATAGCCAAAACAATTTTTAAAAATAAGAATAAAATGGAAGAGTTTCACTATGTGCTTTCAAGAATTTTTATAAGGCCGCATTAACCATGCTAGCATAAAAACAGACAAAGTGATCAGTGGAACCAAAGTTAGTTTATTGTCAACAAAGGTGTAAAGACAATTCAATTGAATAAGGAAAAGCTTTACAATAAACTGTGCTCTCACATTAGGCTAATTCATGAAAAACCAAAAGTGTTAACTCTTATCTTACACCACACATGCACACACACACACACAATCAGATAGATCATAGATCTAAATGTAAGAGCTAAAACTATTAAACTTTAAAAATAAAAGATAAAAGTTCTTCATGAACTTGGGGTAAGCAAAGTTTTATTCCAGAGAAAACAAAAAGTACTGACCAAAAGGAAAAATATGTAAATTGAACTATGTAACAATTAAAAACTTTGGTTTCAGAAAATAAGTCATTAAGAAAATTAAAAGATAAGCCAGAGACTGAGAATAAAATACTTGCAGTACATAGATCTGACAAAGTCTATATCCTGGATATATATAAAGAACTTCCAGAAACCAATTATGAAAAAAATCAAGCAATCTAATAAAAATGAGAAAAGACTTTGTCCTAGTTTTCTATCACTGAGTAACAAATCATCCTGAACTTAATTACTTAAAACAAAAATTTTGTAATTTATTTTGCTCACAAATCTGCAAATTGGGCCAAGCTCAGAGGGAATATTCATCTCTGCTGTATGTGACAACAGCTCAGCTTACATGAAGGCTGGAGGTAACTCAATGCCAGGGAGGATCTGAAGCGTTGCCTATTCACATGTCTGGAAGTTTTTTCTGAGAATGCATAACACTTACTTGATTCCTTCATAGCAGAGAGTTGAGTTCAAAGAGTAAGCATCCCAAGAGAAAATCTGTGTAGAAGCTGAAGATTTTTATGGTCTAGGCTCGGAAACTGTCACAATGCTTCTTCTTCCATACTCAATTTATTAAACAGTCACAAAGTCTGGATTCAATAGAAGAGGATATAAAGCATATCAATTAATAGAAGGAATGTCAAAGAATTTAGGGGGCATGTTTTAAAATTGCCTTAGTCCATTGGCCACAAATTAATTATATTTATTTCACATTTAGAATAAACTTACCCTCTTCAAAAACTCTCAAATATATCATGCACTACATCATCAGGCTAAATTTTGAAGTCCAAAGTATCATCCTTTAAATCAGATACAAATGCAGACAAAAAAATTTAACTCCTTAAATAAAATTCCTTTCAAAATGAAGACCTGTGAACTAAATAAACAAATTACCTATTCCTCACGTATACAACATGTAATGGTATAACAAGTGTAGAATAATTCCTATAGATATGCACATTCAAAAGTGGGGAAATGGGAAACATATATTAGCTAATGGTCAATAGCATTTCTGAAATCCAGCTGGACACATGTGGCCACTTTCTTTTTTTATCAGGGCCAACTATTGCTTCCTGAAACTGATTATCTATTACTCATAGATTCACTCTTTTTACTATTTAAAAGTTTGTACGAAGCATTGATTTAGATCTTCTTGACATGTTAAACAGTGTATCTTAAAACACAACTCTGGATTTGCTATTTAGCCTGAGGTTTTTCTTTTGAGAGCCTTTCACCATCTAGAAGGGCTAGAACAATGAGCAGTTTATTTTTGAGTCCAGTAATTTCTGGTTCATTTATAGTAACAGTTTATTCTTTAGCTTACCTATCTCCTCTCATATTTTATCATCAACAATAAGAATAAACCAGGTGGCACTTTCAATAAGCTGCCTGGAAATTTCTTTAGAAAATAAGAGGTCAACAGACAATGCCTTGTGGGCTGGCACCTATACTTGTAAATAAAGTGTTATTGGAAAACAACCACATCCATTCAGTTATGTATTGTCTGTGGCTGCTTTCAGAGTATGATGGAAGAGTTCAGGTGTTGTGACAGAAAATGTTTGGCTTCCCAGCCTAAAATATTTACACTCTGGCCCTTTAAGTAAGTTATCCAAACTCTGACTATATCATTGAGTTCATTCAGTAAATTTTAAATTTTCCCTTTTATGGCAGATCCCAGTATTGCCAAACATTTCATCTACATATCTTAAGGGACCCCTTTTCTTTGGACACCAATAATAACTTTAAACTTTGGCTATTGGCCTTCTAGAATCTCTTGAGGCTTCTGCTAACACTTTCTTGAGATTCTGAAGCTATCACTAGAACGCTTACTGAGAACCTTTGGTTTCCCCTTACCATCCAATAGTAAAGCCAATGTCACATGTTTTAGGTTTTTCTGATACAGCAAACAAAATCTAACATGGTTACTAATATTGTATAACAAACTACTCCATAGCTAAGTGGCTCAATAAACAACAATCATTTTCTTTTCTCCTGAATCTGCAATCTCAGTTGGGCTCAGGGGAACACACTGTCTCTTGTTCCACATAGCAGTGGCAGAGACAGCTCAAACAGGACTGGAGAATCCATTTCTAATATGACTTATTTGTATGGCAGGCAAGTTGTTGCTGGGTGTCACTTCTTATCTACTTTGGGCCTCTCCATAATGTAGTATGGCTTTCAAACTGCCTGATAGATAGGGTGTAAGATTGAGCATCCCCAAAGAATCTGGCGGACCATAAAACTTTTTATAATCCAGCCTCAGAAGTTATATAGCAGCACTTCCACCATATTCTATCAGTCAAGGCAGTCATATCTGTTCACCCATTTTTACGATGAGGTAACATAAATCTCTACCACCTAATTACAGAAATGTCAAGGACACATTGTACAAGAAACATGTGGCATGGGAGATAGTGTGTGGCAATTTTTATTATTAATTTGCAAAAAAAATCTGCTTTCAACACAATTCCAATCAAAATTCCAACAGCCTACTTTGAAGAAATGGAAAAAATAGCTATCAAATATATCTGGAAGGGTAAGGGGCCCAGAAAAGTCAAAAATATCTTGACAGAGAAGAATGAAGTTGAAAGACACACACTTTAAAGCATATTACAAAGCTACAGTGGTCAAAAGAACATGGTACTGGCATAAAGAGATATATTGATAAATGGAATCAAATGAAGAGTTCCATCAATGGTCAACTGATATGACAATCTGTGAAATCCATTCAACTGGGACAAAACAGTCTTCAACAAATGGTGCTGAGAGAATGGATATCCATATCCAAAAGAGTGAAAGAGGACCTGTATCTCACATGCTTTACATGAATTAACTTAAAATGAATCAAAGACATAAGTATAAGAGCCATAACCATGAAACTCCTAGAAAGAAAAAAAAAAAACATAGGGAAGTATTCTAGTTTGCTAGCTACCAGAATGCAATATACCAGAAATGGAATGGCTTTTAAAAAGGGGAATTAATAAGTTGCTACTTTACAGTTCTAAGGCTGAGAAAATGTCCCAATTACAAGAAGTCTATAGAAATGTCCAATCAAAGGCATCCAGGGAAAGATACCTTGGTTCTAGAAGGCTGATGGAGTTCAGGGTTTCTCTCTCAAGTGAAAAGGCACATGGCGTACACAGTCAGGGTTCCTCTCTCATCTGGAAGGGCACATGACGAACATGGCATCATCTGCTAACTTCTTCTCCTGGTTTCCTGTTTCATGAAGCTCCCTGGGAGGCATTTTCTTTCTTCATCTCCAAAGGTCACTGGCTGGTGGACTCTGTTTCTCATGGCTATATCATTCTGCTCTGCTCTCTCTGAATCTCTCTCATTCTCCAAAATGTTTCCTCTTTTATAGAACTTCAGAAACTAATCAAGACCCACCCAAATGGGTGGAGACATGTCGTCACCTAATCCATTTTAACAACCACTCTCAATTACATCACATCTCCAGGGAGATGATCTAATTACAGTTTCAAACATACAATGCTGAATAGGGATTACAACATGGCTTTTCTAGGGCACATACATCCTTTCAAACCAGCACATTCCACCCTCTGGACCCTAAAAAAGACATGTTTTCCCCATATACAAAATACATTAATTTCATAATGATATCAGAGAACCTTAAACCACTTCAGTAACAATACAAATACAAGATTAATACAAGATTAAAATCAGTACAAAATCTCATCAAAGTTAGTTAAAGGCATGGACAGTCCTAAGGCAAAATTTTCTCCATTTGCTCTGAACTTGTAAAACTCAGAACAAGTTATTTGTTGCCAACATACAAAGGAGGAACTTTCATAGGATACATATACCCATTTCCATACAGAGGAAAGAATACAGGGGTCACTGGATCCATATGGTTTCAAAAACCCGCAGGGCGAAGTCCATTAGTTTTCAAAGTCTGAGAGTCACTTATCATCAGGGCTTTAGAAGGCAGCAGTCCCACCCTTTCCAAGGGCCTACGCAGAGGCCTGCCTGTTTCCAAATGCAACTTTAGGGGACATTGGGGAGACCATCTTTTTCTCAGCTCCACCCTCTCCAAGCATCGGGGCTGCACCCGGGCTCTCTGCCATCTCCAGGGCACACACTCAACCCCTCCATGTGTGGCAGCCAGGCTCTCCCCAAACCCCAAGGAATGTACTTTACTCTCTCCAAGGCCTGAAGCAACATGACTCTTCCACTGCAACGAAGTGGAAGGCCCACACTCTGCCTTTGGGACAAACTCACCCTCTCCATGGACGTGGGTGAGTCCGCTCTCCTGGCCTGAGGCTTCTTGACTTCAGACCTCAGCCTCCATGGTTTTGCCTCTGAAGTTATTTTTCCTCCAAGTCCCTTCTCTGTCCCTCTCAGTCCTGACTGGCAGTGGCTCTCTTAATACAGATCCCACAATACTCTCGTTGGCTTTCTATGTAGTAGCCTTTGATCATGCCCATCAGACATAAGGATTTTCCACAAATCCTTCCTTGATAATTCCATGTCCAATCCTGACTTTCTCTGAAATGCTGGCCACTGAATTCTGCTGGTCCAGAGGTTTTAGTTCCAAAATGGGGAGTGCTTCCACCAGGAGAAACAACGATGATTCCATTGAACTGGAATCTAAGACTGCCACTTGGTCACTTTGGGCTACTTATGCCACTGGATCAACAAACCAAGAAGGGAATTACATTATTGTTTGGGGTGATTGACCCTGACTATCAGGGGAAAGTAGGACTGCAACTACATAATGGAGGTAAAGAAGAGTTTTCTTGGAATATAGGAGATCCCCTAGGGCGTCTTTTAGTACTACCATGCCCTGTGATTAAAATCAATGGAAAACTGCAACAACCCAAACCAGGCAGGACTACCAATGGCTCTGAAACTTCAGGAATGAAGGTTTCAGTCACCCCACCAGCCAAAGAACCATAGCCAGCTGAAGTGCTTGCTGAGGGTAAAGGTAACATGGAATGGGTAGTGGAAGAAGGTAGTGATAAATATGAACTTCGACCATGTGATCAGTTACAGAACCGAGGACTGTAATGCTGTTTTGTTCATGTTATACTATTTAAGTTGTAAGAGATCATGTTTAAGAATGAATATTACCCAAGGATTTGTACCCTATTCTGGAGCAATTTAATGTGTTTCCAGTTATATGCAGGACAGTTGAGTATTGTTACGTGAAAGAAAAAATGTGTATTTTATTATTTTTTATTTAGAAATTAGGTATGGCTTAAGGTGGTATGTATAGCTGTCAAGTTGACAAGGGGTGGACTGTCATGGTCAGGTTCATGTGTCAACTTGGCCAAGTGGTGGTACCTGTTTGTCTGGTTGGGCAAGTGCTGGCCTGTCTGTTGTGATGAGGACATTTCATAGAATTAAATCATGATCATGTCAGCTGCATCTACAGCTGATTCCATCTGTAATCAGCCAAAGGGGAGTGTCTTCTGCAATGAGTAATGCTGAATCTGATCACTGGAAGCCTTTTAAGGAGGATTCAGAAGAGACAGGCTCTCTTCCTGCTTCGGCTGTCCAGCTTCTCCTGTGGAGTTCGTCCAGACCCTCCATCAAAATCGTCAGCTTCACAGCCTGCCCTGCGGATTTTGGACTCTGCATTCCTGTGGTCACATGAGACACTTTTATAAATTTTATATTTGCGAGTGTTCCCTACTGATTCTGTTTCACTAGAGAACCCTAGCTAATACAGGAAGTATCTTAAAGACCTTGTAGTAGGCGGAATTTTCTTAGACTTTATACCCAAAGCACAAACAATAAAAGAGAAAAATAAATGAAAGGAATCTCAGAATTAAATACTTTTGTGCTTCAAAAGATTTTGTCAAGAAAGTGAAAAGACATCCTACATAGTGGGAGAAAATATTTGGAAGCCACATATCCAGTAAAGGTTTAATACCCAGACAATATAAAGAAATCTGATAACACAACAATAAAAAGACAAATGAACCAACTAAAAAAAAATGGGCAAAGTACTTGAATAGACACCTTTCCAAAGAGGAAAAACAAATTGCTAAAAAGAGCATGAAATAATAATTTGATCACTAGGTATTAGGGAAATAGAAATTAAAACAACAGTGAGATGTCATTTCATACCTACCAAGAATGGCCATGATTTTTTATTAAAGTAAACTACAAGTGTTGGAGAGGAGGTAGAGAAATAGGAATACTCATTCACTGCTAGTGGGAGTGTTAAATGGTAAAGCCTCTATCAAAGTTGGTTTGGCAGTCCTTCAGGAAACTAAATATAGAACTGCAATATGATCCAGTCATCCCACTGTTAGGTCTCTACTCAAAAGAATTGAAAGCAGTAATGTGAAGAGACATTTGCACACTGAGGTTGGTTCATTGCAGCATTTGCCAAAAGATGAAAACAACCCAAGCGTCCATCAACCAATTAATGGATAAACAAAATGTGGTATTCACATATGATGGAATATTAGGCAGCTGTAAGAAAGAATGAGGTCTTGATGCATGCAACAACATGGGTGACTCTTGAGAACATTATGGTAAGTGAAATAAGCCACATGCAAAAAGACAAATATTGTATGGTCTCACTAATGTGAACTAATTATAATGAGCAAACTTGTGGAGCTAAGGTCTAGAATATAGGTTACGAGAAGATGGACTGAGGCTAGAGAACAGAGAGTTGGTGCTTAATTTGTGCAGAACTTTTGTTTGAAAAGTTTGATTGTAAAAGTTTGGGAATGGATAGAGGTGACGGTAGCAAATAATTGTGAGTATAATAACAATGCTGAATTATGCATGTGGTTTTGGTTGAAAGGGGGAAGTTTAGGGTCATGTATGTCACTAGAAGAGAAGCTAGAGGATAAAACATGGGACAGTATAACATAGTGAACCTTGTTGTGGATGATGATAGAGGTTAATAGTACAAATATAAGAATATTCTTCCAGGAACTAGAACGAATGTAAATCACTATTGCAAAGTGTTAAAAATGGGGTGGTATATGGGAAAAATACCACTGAGCAAATGATGGACTATTGTTAACAGTAATATTGTAATATTCTTTCATCAAATGTGACAAAGTTACTATATGAATGCTAAGTGTCAATAATGGAGATATAAAAGGTACAGAATATATATATTTTTAGAACAATGAAAACAGTTCTCAAATCGACTGTGGGAATGAATGTTCAACTCTGTGATTATATTAAAAGCCATTGATTCAACACCTCTAATAGATTATATGGTTTGTGAATAAAACTATTTTAAAAAACACATCTGCCACACATATGAGATTTCTCACAAAGGAAGATATACAGATGATACATAAGCACACAAAAAGGTACTTAATATCATTAGCCTTCCTAGAAAAGCATACTAACACCACAATGGAAAAAAAATTTCATGGCCAGTAAAATGGCTAAAACTTAAAAGACTGACAAAAACATATTAAATACTGACAAGGATGTGGGGCAATGGTAACTCTGATACATGGTTGGTGAGCACATAATATATTACAATCACTTTTGAAAACTATTTGGTAGTTGCTTAGAAAGCAATATAACAATTCTACATCTAGAACTTTAATGAAGAGAAATGTAACATTGTCCACTAAGTGCGTTGTATAAAAATTTTTATAGCAGCTTTATTCATAATAGCAAAAAAACCTCAAAACAACCAAAATATAGATCAACTGAACAGGTAAACAAATTGTGATATACTCATACAAAGCAGAATGACTCACCAATAGAAAGTAACAAAATATTGTTATGTGCAACAATGTGTGTGGATCTCAAAGCATTCAGTTAAAGGAAAGAATACAAACTCAAAAGAGAACATAATGCATGCTTCTATTTATAGGAAGTTCAAGAAAAAGCAAAATTGTATGTGGCAACAGAAATCAGAACAGTTGTTTTTATGGGGAAGGAAATCAACTTGGAACAAGTGAGAATTTTCTGGGATAATGAGGATGCTCTGCATATTGATCGGAATGGTAATTACATGGGTGTGGACATTTTAAAAGGTTAACATGTATTTTATTGCATGTAAATTTACCTCATTAAAGGAGTTTTTAAAATGAATGAATTGAAGAAAAAATAAAAAGAAACTAAAAATAGAAATGAATGGGGGTGGGCAACAGTGGCTCAGTGGCAGAGTTCTCACCTGCCATGCTGGAGAACTGTGTTCAATTTCCGTTGCCTGCCCATGTTAAAAAAAAAAAAAAAAGTGGATGAGTTGAAAAAACAAACAAAATTAATGAGTTGTATAAAAGTGTGATTTATACACTTTTAAATATTTATGTTATAATGAAAACACTTGAAAGAAAAAAATGAGATAAAAAAATGAAATTTTTAAAGAGAAAAAAGGAAGTGTGGAGCTTACCTGTTCAGTCTGTGATATTCATCAAATATGAACCCCTCTTTAAGAGACATGTGGATACTTCTGGGTTGCTCTTTATTTTTATTCTTTGCTTTCCTTTTTAAAATTTTTTAAGTAAAAGAAGGAGGTTTACAGAAAAATCATATAGAAAATAGAATTCCTATTACCCTACCCCTCCACACCCATGCAGTTTTCCCTATTATTAAGATATTGCATTAGTGTGGTATTTTTGTTACAATTGATGAAACAACATTATTATCATTATGCTAATAACATTATACAATAGTTTACATTAGGGTTCATTGTTTTTGCTGTACTGTCCTATGGGTTTTTGTTTTTCATTTTTTATTCTAGTAACATATATGCACCCTAAAATTTCCCCTTCTAATGACATTCAGTTATACAATCTAGTAGTGTTCATTACAGACACATTGTGGTGCTACCATCAACACCATCCATCACTAAAATTTTTCCATCACCCCAAACTAACTCTGTCTCAACTATACATTAATGCCCAATTCCCTGCCCATACCCTGGACCCTGGTAACTTGTATTTTAATTTCTGTCTCCATTATTTAGCATATATTAGTTATTACATATGAGTGAGATCATACAATATTTAGCCTTTTGTGACTGACATATTTTAGTTAACCTGATATTTCCAGGGTTCATCCATGTTGTAGCATGTATCCCAATTTCATTTCCTTTTATGACTGAATATACCCTATTTTGTTTATACATTCATGTGTTGATGGACACTTTGGATGCTTCAATCTTTTGGCAATTGTGAATTGTGAAGTCTATGAACATCAGAGTTCAAATATCCATTCCAGTCCTTCCTTTCAATACTAATAAGTATATACCAAGAAATGGGATTGCTGGTATATGCATGATATTGCATGATAATTCAATACTAGCTTTTTGAAGAACTGCCAAACTATTCTCCAAGGTGGCATGCCATTTTACATTCTCACCAAAATGAATGAGTGTTGCATCCTCTCCAACACTTGTTGTTTTCCATTTTTTAGTAGCCTTTTTAGTGTGTGTGAAATGGTATTTCATTGTGGTTTTTATTTGCATTTCCTTAATAACTGATGACATTGAGCATCTTTTCATATATTTTTTGACCTTATAGATATTCTTAGGAGAAATGTCTATTTTCAAGTCATTTGCTAATTTTTTAATGGGCTTGTTTGTCTTTTTATTGTGGAGTTGTGGGATTTCTTTTTATATTCTGGATATCAAACCCTCATAATGTATGTGATTTCCAAGTATTTGCCCCATTCTGTAGGTGATCTATTCAGTTCCTTGATAATGTCCTTTGATGCATAAAGTTTTTAATTTTTATGAAGTCCCATTTATATACTTTTTTCTTTTTTTTGCTTGTACTTTTGGTTTAAAGTCCCAGAAACAATTGCCTAACACAAGGTCTTGAAGAGGCTTACCTGTGTTTTCTTCTAGGGATTTCATAGTTTTGGTTTTTATATTTAAATATTTGATTCATGTGGAGTTAAATTTTGGACATGGTGTAATAACGTAGGGTCTTAGCTTCATTCTTTTACATAAGGCTATCCCATTTTCCCAGTGCAATTTTTGAAAAGACTATTTCCTCATTGAGTGGACTTAGCACCCCAGTCAAAAATCAATTGGTAATGGATACAAGGATTTATTTCTGAATCTCAACTCAATTCCATTGATCTATGTCTGTCCTTCTGCCAGTACCATGCTGTTTTAATTACTGTAGCTTTGTAATAAGCTTTGATAGGAAAGTGTTCATCCTCCAACTTTGTTCTTTTTCAAGATAGTTTTAGATATTTGGTGCTCCTTATCGTTCCATAAAAATTTTGATGATTAACTTTTCCATTTCTACAAAAAAGCTTGCTGGAATTTTCATTAGAATTGGCATTGATCTACAAATCATTTTGGGTAGGCTTGACATCTTAATATTTAGTCTTCCAGTAAATAAACATGGAATATCCTTTCACTTTTTTGATGTTCTTTAATTTCTTTTAGCAATGTTTTGTAGTTTTCCACAGGTAATGATCCTTTGATCCTTGGTTAAATTTATTCTTTGTTTTTTTATTTATTACTTGCTTTTGTAAATGTATTTTCTTGATTTTTTCTTCAGTTTGTTCATTACTAATCTGTAGAAACACTACTGATTTTTGTGTGTGTGGATTTTGTACCCCACCACTTTGCTGAATTTTTTTATTAGCTCTAGTAGGTTTGTTGTGGATTTTTCTAGATTTTCTCTATATAGGATTATATCATCTGCCAATATGAAAAATTTTCCTGGTTACTTTACCATTTAGATACCCTTTTATTTATTTATTTATTTATTTTTGTCTAACTGCTCTGGCTAGAGTTCCAGTAAAATGTTGAATAGCAGAGGTGACAGTGGGCATCCTTGTCTGGTTCTTTTTTTGATGCAGTTTTATTGAGTTATATTCACCTATCATATAATCATCCAAAGTATACAATCAATGGTTCACAGTATCATCATATAACTGTACATGCATCATCACAATTGATTTTTGAACATTTTCATTACTCCATAAGCAATAAAAATAAGATTAAGAATAAAAGTAAAAAAAAAAAAAAAGAACATCAAAACATCCCATACGTCTTGCCACCCTCTATTATTTATTTATTTTTATCTTTATTTTCTTACTTATCTATCCATACTCTGGATAAAGGGAGTGTCAGTCACAAGATTTTCACAATCCACAGTCACACCATAGGAGCTCTATAGCCAACTAACCATCTAAGAGTAAATGCTACTGGGTTACCATTCAATGGTTTCGGGCATTTCCCTCTAATTACTCCAATACACCAAAAACTGAAAAGGGATATCTATAGAATGCATAAGAATTTAACCCCCAGAATGACCCCTCCACTTTATTTGAAATCTCTCAGCCATTGAAACTTTGTTTTGTTACATTTCTCTTCCACCTTTTGGTCAAGAAGTCTTTCTCAATCCTATGATGCCAGGATGAGGCTCATCCCTGGGAGTTAGGTCCCACATTTCCAGGAAGATCCCTGGGAGTCATGTCCCACATAGAGGGGAAGGGCAGTAAATTTGCCTGTGAAGGTGGCTTAAAGAGAGAGGCCACATCTGAACAACGAAAGATGTCCTTTGGGGGTGACGCTTAGGCACAATTATAAGTAGTTTTCCTAATTTTCCAGGCTGCGATGATAAATACCACACAATGGCTTGGCTTAAACAGTAGGAACTTATTGGGTTCATAGTTTCAGAGCCTAGATGGCTTCCATTCGGGATTTATAGCATTTTGGCTGGCTAACGGTTCTTGGATTCCTTGGGTTTCCCTTCACAGGGCAATGTGTTCTCTCCTTTCTCCTCTAGTTTAACTGACTTCCAGCTTCTGGTTCATCCCCATGACTTTCTCTCTCTCTGTCTGAATTTTTTCTGCTTATAAAAGACTCCAGTAATCTGGACTAAGGCCCATGCTTATTCAGTTGGCTACAAATTGATTTAAAATAGTATCTTCAATATATCCTACTTACAATGGATTCATACCCACAAAAATGGGATCAACCTAAGAACATGTTTTTCTGGGGTAAATAACCTGATCTCCCATAACCACTTTTCATACATTAATGAGCCTGGGAATCACCGAAGGATCTTGCCACAATTCATATTCTGAGTCAAGCGGTCCAGGGTGGGGTCTGAGAGTCTGCACTTCTAACAAGCTCCCAGACAATGTTATGGTTTCTCTTCATAGACCACAATTCAGGTAGTGAACCTTTCATGGATGTGCATGTGGCTTTCTTCTCTGACTCTCATTGCCCTGTGTGTTTCAGGCAGGAGTAGTCTCCCTTGTTCCGGACCTATGAATGTAAGCTGTTATACCAACTGCAAGACCACTTACTAAGCTGGGCCAGTCTCAGGTCCAATCAAAGGATATTATGTAATCACTTTCCACATGGAAAGTATGTCAATAATTCACTTATCTAGGGAATAAATTTTGCCACTTCAGCCAAGTTTCAAAATAACTGAATTTTACTCTAATCTATATTTAAAAGTATTTTTCTGCATCTCTGTAAGATACGTTGTACTTCTCTGGATTCTTAAACAAAGAACACTAAAAATGATTGACTCTTTCATTATTAACTCAGGGACCTTAGTCTATGATGCAGTGATGCCCTCTGGGGCTATTGAGATCTGTTTATTCCAACCTAAATAGGTCCTAGACTACAATTCTTTCTGAGCTCTTGTGTGCTTTTTGAAATCGTTTTTGTTTTCCTAATTTCCTAATAGACTCTCAGCTATTGGTTCTTAATATTACACTCTAGCTTGCTTGGCTCTAGCAGACATCTTTCCCTTTCCTAATTTATTATTTTAGTCAATTATTAAAAATTAAAATTAATAATCAACACATGGTATTATACTCTTTAATAAGAGAAAAAGGACTCTGAATGAAAACATAAATCTTCCTCCTGTAAGAAAATGCAAGAGCTTTAATGCCTGACTTTCTCCAACTTGGTAAATTAGAAGTCAATATTGCTTTCTTTTTTATTATTAGCTATATTCTACAGCAATGCTTGCCCATGTTTGGTGTATAAATAACTTGCAATAGAATCGGTGCAGATGCTTATTAAAAATTAAGTTTCCAGGATCTCAACCTTCCAGATTCTTATACTTTCAACACTGACTAGGACCCAGAATTCTACATTTAGCAATCACCTCAGTGGCTCCCTTTTCCAAGCAAATTTGAAAAACCACAGTTCCTATGTAAATATCATTACTAAGTTGAAGATCATGGTATCTCCTCCAAAATTCATTAGAATTTCTCTTCTATCTTCTGTCTTCTCAAATATGGCTAGTTCTAATTCTCCATGCTGCCGTGGAAGACTTGTTTGTCACAATTAGGAAGCTTTTTATCACTTAATGACCCAACCTCTTCCATTTCTTGGGAGTGGAAAATTAGATGGAAATGTACTAACTTACATATCAGGACTCCAAGCCTGGTTTGTGATCCTCCACACTGAAACACTGAATGGGTAGGACATCTATGCTGCAGATTGCTCTCCTTAATGAAAAAATAGATGAATAACTTAAGGTCTGAACTTAAGCTCATTTGCTGATGTGAAAGCAATTTCGTTTATTCAAAATATTTATCATATATCTAGCAATCAATAACTCATCCGAATTTTTAAAAGCCTTGTACAAGTGACTCATCATCTTTATTTGTCTACAAATTCATGAGACTGAAAATAGAGTCTGAGTTTTTTCTAAGATAGAAATCAAGACAGCAAAGATACCTAGAGGCAAATTTTAGTGGAAAAAAGGCCACCGCTCTCCACTTCATGCCTCTAAACTACCAATTGAGAGCTTAAAAAAAAAATCAAATATTCGTGATCGCTATGACAACTTAGTGCCTTGATTTGCCTAGATATCTTAATACTTCCTGCTAAATATCTGAATCTCCCATTCTCTGCAACAATTCATTCATTCAACAAGTATTCATTGAGAATCTATAATTCAGTCGCAGTTCTAGCTGTTAAAGATACATTAATGAATAAAGCAAACCAAACAGTCTGCCCTTGAGGAGCTTTAAATTCTAATGGGAAAGACAGACAGTAATCAAAACAAAAAGTATAAACCATATAATGTGATAGATAACTTTAAGTGCTAAAAAGAAGGGGTTAGGAAATGTTGGGGACTATTGAGATCTTAGCTTGTACAGGAAAAGACTTCTCTAAGAAATCAACTTATGAGAATATCTTAAGGAAGTGAAGGAAGTAGCCATTTGGAAATCTTAGAAAAGAGAAGTCCAGCATAAAAGAAGTAGTAGGAGGAGATGAGCTCAGAGAGGTGATAGGGACAGAATTGTCCTTCAAATAAGAATTTGGTTCTCACTCTGAATTATATGGGTCATTGTTGGTGAATTTGAGCAGAGTGAGATATCTGACTCAACTGCTGCTGTGTTGAGAATAGATTGGAGAGAGATGAAGGTAGAGGAAGTATGACTGGGTAGGAGGCTATTACAATAACTTATGCTAGAAAAGAATGACTTTTACTTTTCTGAACTGTTGCCCCCTTCTCATCATAACCTTCCCCCACTTACTCTCAGCTGATGGTACAGTCCATCAGGGAATTTGGAGTAATCTTATGGGAACCTCCGTACCATTCCAACACAGAAATCTGCAACTGTATTTACTCCTTCCTCCTTTCTTCTTATCCTAATGGAGGAAATGTCACTCTTCTAATTAAAGAGAAGTAGTAAAATACATTGAGTGAGAAATTGGAAATAGATGCTTGAAACATATTTGCTCATAATGTACTTACATCTCCTCCACTTAAATTCTGTGTGACCAATAAAATTTCCTCAGTTTCTTCATCTGTGATATAAGAATAATTGTAGGAATTACTTCAACAGATGGTGTGATGACCTAAAACGATAATACATGACAATCATTGAGGCTCATAATTAGAGTTCAGTGAAATTTAGCTTATCTTTCCATGCATGTTCTGTGCCCATCCTTCCTCTTTACATGGAAACCTTAAAACACTGAATATTCTTCTTTTCTTCTGCATCTTTAACACTTTCTTCCCACCAGATCCTTCTCAACTGTAATTAAATATATTCTGGTCTTCCATAACTTAAAAAAAAAGGATGCCCCTGGGCCCTCATTTTACTATAAAATAAAGAGATTATACTTTATTTGAGAGATTTAATTGCTGACCTTTATTTGAGAGGAAAAGAAAGCTAAGGCAGGGAAGAATGCAAAGCAATACAAAATGATGTTACCAAAGAGCTCTCTTATTTGATATAAGCTGTGAAGCACTGCAGCAGGATTTTCAACAGGTATGATTGCTTGATAGTTACAATTTCTCTGGGAGGTTGCAAAGAGAAAATATACCTTGAGTTTCTAGAAGGATTTTCCTAACACTCTCCTAGCTCTTGTATTCCATTGGAAAAATTTGGCACTTGAGAAATTACTTTTTCTGATCTTCTGAGCTGAGTTTTCTGCCAGACTCTACAACATCTCGCGTGGTGCTCTAAAAAAAAAAAATCAAACTTTTTATTATAATAAAACATATACAACTCAAAATTTCCTACTTTAACTACTTTCAAGTTCAATTCAGTAGTATTACTTATACTCACAATATATTTCTACCATCACCAATATGCATTATCCCTACTTTTTGATCACCTCAAACAGAAATTCTTCATTTGCTAAACTATAACTACTTCCTGTCCCAACTCCTCTCCCACCCTTTGGTCCTTGGCAACCTATGAACTATTACCTGTATCTATGAAGTTTGCTTCTTTTGGGCATTTCATGTAAGAGACATCCTACAGTATTTATCTTTCTGTGTCTTATTTCACTCAATGTGATGTCTTCAAGTTTCATCCATGTTGTAGTAGGGATCAGAACTTCATTCCTTTTTTTTACAGCTGAATAATATTCTGTGGAGAGTATATGCTATATTTTGTTCATCCATTCATCTGTTATTGGGCGCTTGTGTTGCTTCCACCTTGTGGTTATTGTTAATAATGCTATTATAAGCGCTGAGGTACAATTATCTGTTCGAGTTCCTGCTTTCAATTCATTGTAGTGTTTTAATTCATCCAAGTTCAGAAGTGACCGAAGTCAAAATCCCATGGTTCAGATGGCCAACTTGGTGTACAATTGTAGTCAAGAAGAAAGTCCTGGCAATACCAGGGCAAGTGACTGATCAGTCCAGACAATGATCCTTCACTGCCCAGGGTTGGCTGGTTTCCATAGAGATCAAGGATGTGGGAGGTAAGTAGTGCAAAATATGGTGTATCACACAGTATTTATTCTAAGTATTAGAAAAAACTTCAAATTTACTCTTGCCAATTCAACACTTTAAAAATTTCTTGAAACACTTTTCTATACATTCTGTCTCTTCTTCCCTACATTGTATTAACTATTAAATTGGGTTTCCCCCTTAAACCTAACCCTAAATTGAAATGGCTCCCGGTATTGCCTTCAATGATCTCCATGGCCCATGATATACTTCCATTGCATAAAGTACATTCGTCTTATAACTCTCATCACAGCAGTAATTAAAAGATATATTTGAAATTAATTTTTTAAGATTTGTCTTCACACCATAGACACCATGATAGCAGGTGCTGTGTCTGTTCTGTTCATTGTTTTATATCTAGTTTCTAAATAGCAACCTGCTTGTATTAGCCAGGGTTCTCTAGGGAAGTAGACCCAATAGGAGATATCTGTAAAGATTATGAAAATTTATTAAAAAGTCTCACACAACTATGGGGATGCAGGATTCCAAATTTCATAGGGCAGACTACAAGCTGGCACCAGGATGAGGGTCTTAGATGAATTCCCCAGGAGAGGCTGGCTGGCTGATGTAGAGACAAAAGCTCTCTCTTCTGACTGCTGAAGCTATCTATCACTTCCTCCTTAAAAGTCTTCACCTGATAAGATTAAATGGCACTACCCTTAGCCAACTTCAGATGTAATCAGTCATAGACATAATCAATGCACAGATGATTTAAGTCCATGAAATATCCTTGCAGCATCAGATAGGCCAATGCTTGCGTGATCATCACCTGGCCAAGCTGACACATGAACCTAATCATTACAATGCTCATAGTAGGTGCTCCATAAATATTTGCTGAATGAATGAATTGATTATTTAAACTTGTATACTACTGTATTTTATTTGTTTGACAAATTTTTCTTAGAACTTCCAAATTTTCCACAAATCATCTAATTTTTAAACCCTGTGCTTATTTTGTCATACTGAACCTTAATTCCATTGCCATTATGGTCCCACTGTCTCTTATAGTGTGGGACAGGGTAGTGGAATGTAACCAGCAAAACAGTAGGTCAAAAGTAAGCAGCTGGTTTCAGATCCTGTCTCTTACTAAATAAGCTTTTAGTATGAATTTTATAGTAAATGAGAACCTCTCACATTTCTTTTAGCTTGAACTCAACCACATGAATAACTTTATTTTAAAGAGTGTGTATAGAAAAAAAATCAGTCACTGACTTAGTAAATTTCGTTGTATGAGTTATTCATCTGTTCAAGGGGTCTCTTCTTTGTAGCTTTCCCAGAAAGAACTGAGCCTTTCTTTTCTTCTTCATGGTTTTGAGTTGTATCTCTGGTTGGCATCTGTAGTGTAAATAATCAAGGACAACTACTCAGGAATATAGCAGGAGTTTAAGATTTCTCTTAGAAACACAGAGGAGATAAGCATCACTTAGAATCATGGAAGCTTGAGAAGAGTGAACTTTCCAAGTTGATTTGGAGTCTATTAATGGAGGGGAAGTATTATTTAGCCTTTTACAGAGACAAGAAACAAAATCCTCTATAGAATTCTCTTTCATGCAGAGTGACTGATCTATGCAAATTAGAATGTTGAATGTGAAGAATGTCTGTTCTGTTGTCTAAGGTTTGAAAAGTCTAGACAGTGTATGTATTTGTTTGTGTGTGTGTGCAAGAGAGAATGAGAGAGAGCTCAGGAGACAGTGCTGATATAACTACAGGCTAGCCTATACAGCTTTGGAAACTTTTTCACAGCCACACTGATTTTTAGTTGAATATTTTAGACATTTTTATATCCCCATTTAGCTCTCCCACTAAAGGTAAGAAAAGGATTTTGTATGGCCTGAATCATATGAAATTTGATGGTCATTTTAACAGGAAAGATATAAAATTAAGTATAAAAGTAAATATTTCTTTAGAATGAGAGAAAACATAAAAAATTAAGTCTTTTAAAAACAATGAATAGTACAAATATCACAAAACACTTCTATCATATTCATTTTCTATGGATTTTGGTTTCATAATCTTTGATCATTTATTCATATAGCAAAGATTTCATAAAACTGTTTTCTACAGGGAGAGGAAAAAGATAAATCAGTATTTCTCTTTGCAGAGCTGAGAAAATTTTGTTTTAGTTTCCTGATAGCTAGGATGAACAAACATAGGACTTCACTCACATAAATGCTTGCTTTTTATAATGATCTGAGAAACTCAAGTAATCTGATAAATTATATCTCCTAAAATTCATATCAAAAGAGAAAAATGCAAAAAAAAGAAAGAGAGAGAGAGAAAAATGCATTACATTTATACTTGATGATATGGCATTACTAAGTCTTTTCCTGACAGATCAGAACAAATGGAACCACATGCTCAGCTTATTATCTGATACATCTAATAATTAAAGGAATTACCCACAAACTAGCATCCTACTCCATACATTCCAGTACAATGAGACATAAAACTCATTCATATCATAATCAAATAACTGGCCTTGCCTGTACATGTATAACAAGATCAATCAGTACAGTGAGGAGTAGAGATATCCCTGCAAGGTATTAGAAAGCAAGAATATCTAGACATAACTTAAGAACACATGAAAGTGAATGAAAACTACCTAACTATATACAACTTAAATTATCCAACTCGATTTCCCCTTAGCCTTATTTCCATAGTGTTCGTTTCTATGGATATCTAGCAGGAAGAGAAATGAGACAATGGGAAAGGCATAGCAATTTTAACTGATTCAAATTAAAGATTGTTCTTTTTGCTAATTTTATAACAGAAACATATGGTCACATGCTGTGGATTGAACCACATTCCTGACCAAGACATGTTCAAGTCTTAAGTTCTGGATCTGTGGATGTGAACCCATTTGTAAATAAGATCTTTAGAGATGTCATTAGTTAAGGTAAGGCCAAACTGAATCAGGGTGGGCTTTAATCTACTATGACTGCCATCCTTAAAAGCAGAGGAAATTTGGACACAAGAAGAGGAGACAGGTGGCCATTTGATGAGACAGAAATTGAGTTATGAATTGCTGGCAAACAACCATTAAGTAGCTCCAAACTTTAGAGAAATTAGAATCCTGCCAACACCTTGATTTTGACACTTTGTCTAATCTCCAAAACTTTGAAAAAAAATATGTATGGTCCCTTGTCACAGCAGCCCTAGTAAACTAAGACACTACAAGAATATATTGTATAGTTCATACCCAGGATCTTTGATTGAGCATATATAAATAAGAGATTCTGACACTTAAACTTCATTAGCTTTGTGTTAACTCTACCTCTGTCCTCAAATATGTTTCTGGTGATGATTCATTCATAATCTTGTGGTTTTCCTTAAGGAATGAAGAGTTTGCCTAACACAGCATGAGCCAAGAAGTTCAGGAAGGTAGAGAGACAATCTACCCTGAGCAGAATAGAAGCCTGGCATGGATTTTTAAGGGACAATTTGCCCTAAGCTTCATGTTTTGTCTTCCAGATCTTTTACCTCCTGGAAAGTCAAAAGGGAAGTGAATTTATATTTGGTTTAGTAATTGCTTCATAATGACAAAAATCAACAAAAAGGATAGGCTCTACTATTCCTTCTTGGGAGGATGTTTGTTTATTGTGCATGAAATGAGATCTACCGTGTCTGAGAAAATAGAAAACAATGGTGAGTAGACTATGATTTCTCCTCATATTCCCAAGACAACCCTTTACTGGTGTTTGTGTTTCCACTCTGTCTGCAGTCCCTATCTTGCAATATAGATTGACAATTATCAAGAAAACCATCCTGATCCTCATTTAGTGCAGAGAGTTTGATTCTCTTAGTTATTGATTGACAGGTCCCAGGTTTTACATTCATACTCAGTAAACTTTAGGAAAACAAAGAAAAACCATTAAAAAAAATTAAAGTTGTACTTCCCAAACTGTAGTGTACATAAGATTACCTTGATAAGTTCTTAATAATGCAATTTTTTGTCTTACTATTAGAGATATTAATTATCTTGTCTGAATCAGAAACCTATGTTCTTTATGTTTTAACAAATACTTGTGGTGAATTTTATGCCTCTTTTCCACACTTCACTTAAAGAAGCACTATTCTATAGTATTCCAAAGCTAAGTTTGACAAACTAGGGCTCTTGTGATAGCTATTACTCAAATTAGCATCCATTTGTGTTAGAGCCACAGCCAGTCACAATGTATAAGCACAGAGTATTTTATTTCTTATCTCTCCATGTCTAAAAGTTTTTTCTAGCTTTTGTTAGTTTACTTCTTTTTGGTATTACAATCTAATAAAATAATTAAATACTGAATTTTTCAGAAGTTAAATGGGGCATTGGGTTAAATTATATTTTTGTCAGTGATTGTCAGACATCCTTCTAAATCACCCCTTACAATTTTCCTCTTTTCCTTACTTCTTGGTCCTCATGTTTGTCTCTCAGTTTACTATAAATTGTCCTAGAAAAATCACACTCAAGAGAAAGAAACTGATATAGACATCCAAGAGACAAAATATCCCTAATATCAGTTTTGCTTAGCTTGCTGTGGAAATTTGGTGCAAGTTATAAAAAATCAAATCAGTTCTTGGTAAGTCAGAGCTACTTATTTCAAGACCAGAATCAGTTATGGAGTTTCTAGAATCTTCTCATTCTTGAGGTGTAGGAGGAGGCGATAATTATAGTTTTCTGGATAAAGCCCCTAGATGTAGTAAAAGAAGAGGTGACTGCATTGCAAAAGGCTGTGGATATCATGAGGTTGCTGTTCCTGCATTTGGCCTTACTCAACCTGCACCAATCTCCCACAAATGGTAGATTTAGATGTTGAGAAGAATATCAGAAAATATCACTCTCTAGTCTAACAGATCCTAGTATAGTGAAAATTTCTTCAGCAGATGACGTGGAGTTAGAGGCACAAACAGAATGATAAAGGACTTGGAGACCCTGATGGCCAATCACTCCCTTGTGGGGAAACTGTTTTCAGTGGGTGACAGTTTACACTGTGGAGAAAGCAGATAACTTTGAATACAGTGATGCAATGGATAGACACATTTCAAGAAATCAGGGCTTGTGGCTCACTTTTGCAGATAGTTTTTGTGACACTGAATAGTATTGGTAGCACAGGGGCAACCATTTGACTGTACATCAACAGCTATGAGAACGAGACTGCCAAGATCTACCAGGACCCCCAGGTCAAGTTGATCTCCCTCATTTCCATTGCCCTAAAGGTGTCCCAGCTCCAGGAAAGGATAGAACACACAGCAATCACTGTTGTCACCTAAGAAGGTAGACTAGACGTGGTATATCCCTCCACCTCAGGACCTATCCAACTCATCTGATTGAGGAGCTTGGACAGAAACAAGGTGTATTCATCTGGTTTTTTTGAATTGAGTTTTTCCAGCAACCTCTTATTGACGAATGGTACATTTGCAAGACTTTGACTAGTGAGATGTCCTTGGAAGCCACATAGGCGTGAGAATCCAGGGATTACATTGCTTCTAATTCCTTTTCATGCCCTTATGTACTGCTGCTGTGTGAGTTTTTTTTTTTTCTCATTAGGCACCAGGTACTGCTTATAGTAAATATGAGATGGAAATTGAACATCATGTGGCAAGGCCATTTTTCATCATCAGGATATACCAATGAAATAACAGTTTAAGTTCCTCTCTCCTTGGTAAATCTCACCCCACACCTCAATCCCCATTTACTGTTTACATGTAACCCAGCAATTCAATTTCTATTGCCATCTCTCAGAGTGAGATATACAAATCTCTGCCTTGTTTTGCAGCATTGTCCCATTCACACAGGTATTTTGGGACAGAAAGAAAAATAAGCTACTAAAAAAATCATTCTCTGGAAATAAACATTTCAACAAATCTAGGTTTTAATGGAATTACACATAAAGACACAAAATAAACTAAAAGAAATACTCGTCATCAGAAAATCATCAAAGTTTAAAAAAAATCGAAAAGCAATACTCCTGAAAAACATGAACTTTCTCACATCTAAAAATTTTTCGTTCCAAACTAAAAGTTTAAGACGCTTTTTGGGGAGAGAGAAATGAAGAAAATAAATCGACATATTGTATATAGTGCAGTGAATAATGTAACTCAGGAACTTCTTGTTGTGGGAGGAGCAATAACAACAATAAAAATGGATGTCACACAGTGACACTCAGTCAGGGCTTATGTAGGGCCATTACTTGGTTGGGAAGAAAGGATCAGGGTCTGGATTTCTGTTTCATAGTTCCAGAAGCTAAAATCTGTCATATTTAAAGAATTGAACCGAACTGGTCATATGCAGAAGAGTTTAGTTGTATAGCAACACAGTGTTAATTAAATAGAGAATAATTATTATCTTAGTTTGCCAGATTGCCATGATAAATACCACACAATAGTTATCTTAAACAGCACACATTTATTGACTAATGGTTTTAGAGGTTAGAAGTCTAAAATCAAGGTGTTGGTGAGGCCATACTTTCTTCCTGAAAGCATTAGCATTCTGGTGCAGGCTTATTGCAACCCTTTGGATCCCTTAGTTTGCACCTCTGCATCCCATCACATGATGACATCCTGATCTCTTCCCATAACATTCTCTGAAGTCTTATTAGAAGTCCTGCAGTAACAGATTATGACCCATCCAGACTCAGTTGGACCACATCCAAATAGGGTCTTGGAATAGCTTATTCACAAATGAGTCCACACTTGAGCAGGTAATACATTTCCAAAGGGTTCTATTTACAAATGGATTCACACTCACACAAACATAGAGTAAGATTAAGAGCATGTCCTTGCTGGGTTACATAATTCAGTCTACCACACTTAGCTAAGGAGCTGAGGCTCTTGCCTTCTGCATCAAAATACTTTTTTCCCTCCTAAGGGGAGAATTTTACTTGAATAACAAATTTATAATTAGAAGATGGTTTGGACAGCATGAAATAAAACATAGTCTAATTAAATTGATTAGAAAGAATGCCATCTTTAAGGAATTATACCTTGGTCCCAGGTCTTGTGTTTGAGTGTTATCAAGAACATCAAATAGAGTGGAAAATAATCTAAAACCACTTAGAAATAAACCATTAATTAAAGAGTTGGGGCACTTCATTCTCATTCCACAAATCGTGATGCAAATAAAACGAGATTCATGAAAAATTGTTCAAGGTAGTTAAAATGTTTTGGATTTAAAGTTTTCAAAATCATAAAACTAATTATGCCTTTCAATAGACTAGACTCATTCCCACTTACAGAGCTCAGCTCAAGTTTCATCAGCTATGAGCTTGACCTCAAATGGAATTAATGTTTTACTTTAATTTATTATAATTTTATCTAATTTTTACAGAAAAAAATCTGTAAAAGTGACTTTCTGAAATATTGTTTCTTTTTTTAAAACTTTTGATTATACTGATGTTGAGAAAGCTTTCTTAGGAACCCTTAGAGTATCCTAAAGGATCAGGAAATGCAGCTGCTTCCTTTTAAAATAGTAGCAAGCACACATTAAAAAAAAAATCTTTGTCATAATGATCTAAATCAGTAATTATTCTCCAAGAATACTATAGAATCACCTGAACATTTTTCTCCCTATGGGTATGTCTGTTTTGCACCAGGACCGTCTAAACTGTAATTTCTATGGGTGAATCAGCATGTATGTTTATGAAAAACTACATGGATGATTCTGATGATAAGAGCCTCCCAATAAACACAGCAAATCAGCCAGTGCTATAACCTTGAGCCAGTCCAGGATATCAGAATCCAAAACCTTGTAAGGCAGGAAATTTATATTCTATGGTTGGAAATGTGCTCAGATCGCTTGCATGTGAAAGCTGTTACTATGTCATTTCCTCTGACCAAAAGCTGGATCTGGAAGGATGGGTCGGGTTGGGTCCCAACTTTGTTGTTCATCCAAGATCTTTTTATGTTTAGCTAAATAGGGTGGGGAAATACAAAGCCTGTGCTAGTTTAATGAAGTTGAAAACATTTACAAACAAGTCTATTTGGTGATGAAATGGAAATGATTTATTTGAGAAGCCTGGTGGAAGATCTGTTTGCATTCTGTTAAAATTGCTTGCATTCTGGTACAGCAAGGCATTTGATAATGTCATGATCTTAATTATTAACACCCCCTTCCTGAAGCTATTTGTATGACTTTATTAAACATTTTTTTTTATTTTCAGAAAACTTGAGAAAAAGTATATTATTTTTATAAAGGAACTAATTGATTTAAAATCCTTTTATTTGTATTATCTCTTTCAAGTTTTGAGACAATACTGAGTTTGATAGTTTGAGTACTAAGAACCATCATTATCAACTCACAGATTGAGTAAACTAAGGCTCAGAGAAGAAGAAATATTTCTATTTAGTATCATATATTAGAGATGGAACATGAGGTATTTTGATGCTTCAAGCAATTTCTGTACATAAATCTCATGTATTATTACAACACCCTCATGAGAAAATTATGGTTTTCCTCCACTTTAAAGATGAAAAACTGAGGGTTACAGAGTTTCATTAACTTGTCTTCAGTTACATAGCAAAAGTGAGAGAGACGAAGCTGTTTGTCCTCAAAGGCCATGTTCAAATAATATGTTAATTCTCCTCAGTAAAATAAGGGCATCTGCATGATCTTGAAGGATCTGGCTGGATACCTACCCCTTCCCCCCTGAGGGGGCCTAGAATCTAGTTAATTTCCTGGGTGGCCAGACCGGGCCAACAATTCAGGCCAAACTAGCAGAATCTGAAATGGTGGGTCACCTGAAAGCCAAATCTGGATAGAAATCAGAAGTTAAGGACCATAGAGAGATCAATGAGCCTTCAATCAGGTCAATGAGGATTCAATTGCTTTTATATCTGAAAGCAAATTGGGACAGATTTATTGGAGGGAGAAAATAGGATTTAATATAGGACCTACTCAAAAGGTTTGGGTCAGAGCTGAAAGGTCAATCTAGTAGACATAAGAATTTAATTCTTTTGCATCAGATACTGTGCTAAAGTATACATTGTTTGCATCAGATACTGAGCATACCTGCTTCTACACTTGAAGAATTTACTATCTAATGTGGGAGGTTGAAGATAACTGAAAAGTATGATTCATTTGGTCTTAATTCCATCAAATTAAGATTTTCAAGAAAATGTAATAGGACCTTATATGAGTCAAGATAGGCCAGACTATGCTTCGGTAACAAATTAAACTTGAAATTTCAGTGGCTCAATATGACAAATGTTCAAGCGTTGCTTGCGCAAAGTCAGAGCAGATCAGTGCAGGATTGGGGGTGAGAACTCTGCTCTATCCTGTCACTCAGGGAACTAAACTGCACCTTCGCACCATCTGGATTACACAGTCTCAAAGCTCACCATGGAAAGGAAATGGAAAACAGGAAGAACTCATGTCTACTCCTCTTTGCTATGTTCTGACAGTGGCACGTGTCATTTCTGTTTAAAGCCCTTGGCCAGAGCTAGTCATAT
>PVIY010011631.1:0-64698 GCA_004026745.1 Myrmecophaga tridactyla
TGGCTTTGCACAGTGTTACTTTCTGTTGTTACTCTCCGAATTCAACTATTAGTAAAAACATGCACCCAGGGAGTGAGTAGCTACCTGTAACTAAAAGGCAGGGCCACTATTTATTTAGACCACTCTTAGATGACAATATAACCAAATGGGGAGACAATATAACAGAAATGTTGTCTTCCCATTTTCTACAGAGGAAACATTTGTAACTAGTCCATTCAAAGGAGGTAGTCAGAACACATTCATCTTTTTACTCCAATGTTAATTATTAATTGGCTCTTAAAGAAATAGCCTCCAAGGACTCCTAGAATGATCTAAACAGTGAATGTCTGAGTTTGGGACAGAAAATACTTTAGGTACTTTAGGTGAAAAGATCTAATGAGAAATTGGGTAGTTATAAAATTATTGAAAGGATTAAAAACTGAGTTCTAGAAAGAACCTCCAGTATGGCTCCCTGAGAAACAGAACTGATCGCCAGCAGCCCTAGAGCTAAGAATTCAAGAACGGAGCCTAGAACTGTGATCCACAGATGAGACCCTTGATGGGGTCTCATCAAGAAGAAATCACTTCATCACACCTATGCAATATTAATTGTACTAGATATCAGAGTCAATGTGATAAGAAAAATAAATAAAAGGCATACAAATTGGAGAACTAAAATTATGCAGACCATAATTGTGTTTGTGGAAAATACTTAAAAAAAGCTACTGGATATAATAACTGAATTTAGCAAGGCCACAGGATACAAGTCAGTATACAAAAATCAATTGTATTTCTATATATAGCACAATGAACTAGAAAATAAATTTTAAATAATATCATTTACAACAGGATTTTTTTAAATCATAAATACTTAGGGATACATTTAACAAAACAGATGCAAGATCTATACATAGAATACTATAAACTTTGCTAAAATTTAAAAAGACATAAATAAAGATATACCATGTTCATGGAGTAGATGACATTATTAAGATGTCAATTCTCCTAAATTATTCCACATATTCATCACAATACCAATCAAAGTTACAGCAGGCTCTTTTGTAGGAATTGATAAGCTGATCTGAGAAGACCATGAACACCCAAAACAACTTTCATAAACAAAATGTTTGAGGACTACCACTATATAACAATAATCAAGAAATTGATACCAGAATAAGGATAGACATATACATCAATATAACAGAATACAGAGTCCCCAAAGAAACCCACACAATAGGTTGGTCAACAAGCCAATCAACTGATTTTTCAAAACTTCCAGTATTATCCTGTGAAAAGGATGTTTTCAACATCAAAATGATGCTGATATATGCTGCAACATGGACCTTAAGAACATTAGGCTAAGTCAAAGAAGCCAGACATAAAGGGTCACACATTGTATTATTCTATCTATATGAAATGTCCAGAAAAGACAAGCCTATAGAGAGAGAAAGTAGATTAGTGCTTGCTGGGGTCTCAGGCTTGCCCAAAGGGGGATTAACTGCAGATGGGCAACAGACTTCTTTTTGGGGTTATGGAAATGTTCTAAAATTTGATTGTGATGATGGGTGCTCAAATCTGTAAATCTACTGAAAATCACCAAATTATACACTTAACATGAGTGTAGTTTATGGCATATAAATTAAACCTCAATAAAATAATAAACTGCTATAAAAAAGAGGCAAGACCAAGTTCTTGAAAATCAGAAATACAAGAACCAAATGGAAAATCAAAGTGGACAGTCTAAATAACAAAATAGGCAACAGCTATAGACCAAAGCACAAAATCAAAGTAGAAATCTCCACAATATAGTAATAAATGATAGATGGGCAATATATACATAAAGAGACAAAGAAATTAAAGAATTCAAACAACTGGCTAATAGGAGTTCCAAGGAACATAGAGCATGACAAAAAAAAATAAATGACAAAAAAAAATAAATAACGGAAAGAAATTTCTGAGCTGAAGACAGAGTTAAGCTTTCAGATTAGAAGAGCCCATTGTAAGCTAAAAAACCATTAATGAAAGAAAATCTACTTACAGATGCATATGGGTAAAATTTTAGAGCACCAAGTATACCAAAAAAATTTTGAAAAATATCAAAAAGTTATCTACACAGGAACAAAAATTTGACTAGAATAAGTTGTTTCTTCATTCATTCCTCTCATGAGCAATCTGGATACTGTAGACGATGGAACAATGGCATCAAAGTTCCTGGGGGGAAAAGACTTTGAATTCATTTCACAGATAACCTAACAATCAAATGTAAAGATAAAGTAAAGGTATTTTTCAATATGCAAGGATGCAAAATTTATCATCCTGACACTGTTCACAAAAATTAAGAAGAAATATTGGAAAGAAGACAGCATGGGTTAGGAGAAATACAGTAGCCAAATATGAGCCAGATTAAGTGAAAATAGAAGAGAGCAAGACTTTGATCCTTAAAGATTCTTCCTCATGTGGCAAAGCTTCAATGATGAAAATTTTATCTCCTGTTTACATTCAAAAGCATCATTTTTGTACAATAATACTTTAATATAATCATATAAATGCTGTCTCCTGGTTGTACTTTTTTAGGCTAGTCAAAGCACAGAAAATTATTTGTTATTAAAACAATCAACAAAATTAGGAAGTAGAGGGAGGAGAAAATGTCATTGAAGATTGAATGAGCTAACTTCTTCACCTTTCACAGCAAGAGAGTCAATAGATTCTATTAAGGTTGATAAATCATTTTTTGAACAGTAATAAAACAATCATCAGAAAAGCTACAAATATATAACAAAAATTAGGAAGGGGAAGTAGCATTACATTAAATTCTTTATTTTTCATAGTAGTAAATTAAATACATTCATGAATTAAGAGGCATCATATAAATTACAGTGGTAATTCAAAAGCATGAACTATCAATTCCATTCTGGAGAATGGAACAGGTTGGGGGAGGGAGAAAGGAAGACTGACTTTTCATTTTGTGCACCTTGGTACAGCTTATATTTTTTACTATGAATATATGATATTTTAATACTTTAAATAGTCACTTTAATAAAAAATAAATTATGATTTAATCATGCCATGAAATACTGTACAAGTAGTATAAAAGAATAAAATAAGTCTCTACGTACCCAGATAGAAAGATATTCCACACTATCTTAAGTTAAAAATCGAGATAAAGAACAACATATAAAGATGATACTGTGTTTTAAATAAAATGTGTGGTACAGCCACTTTGGAAAACACTTTGAGAGTTTCTTATAAAGTTAAACAGTCTTACCATTCAACCAGCAATTGCACTAATATTTATCCACATGAATTGAAAACATGTTCATACAAAACCTGTACACAAATGTTGATAGTGACTTTATTCAAAATCACTAAAAACTGGAAACAACCAAGTTGTCCTTCAACAAAGGACTGGATAAACTGTACAATGATATATATACAATGGAAAGTACAAAATGGAATACTATTGAGCAATAAAAAAAGAACAGGCTATCGAGACATGCACCATTAATGAACTGTAAATGAAATCTGTTAAGTAAATGAAGCCAGATCCCAGAAGCTACATATCACATGATTTCATTCATACAGCATTCTGGGAAAGGAAAAACTGTAAGGACAGAAAACAGATCAATGCTTGCTAGAGACTGATGGTGGGGGTGGATAAATGGTTGCCTATAAAGGGGACATACAGGGGAAATATCCAGGTGACAAAACTGTTCTGCATAGTCTTGGGGTGGTAGATACCTGGCTCTATCAATTTATAAAAATCCATAGAAATTTACATCCCAAAGAATGAACTTAAATGAATGCAAAACAAATTTTAAAAATCAACCATGATGAATGCACACAATTTATTACAAATGACAAACCCTCACTGAATAGGAGGAAAAATGGAGCTAACCTAGTAATTGGAAAATGATTCTGACTGTAAACTGAAAAGATAAGGACAAAAAGAACTACACATAAACACTGTATTCTAGCTGTGAAGTTGTTTTCCACAGGGGTATGGATTAACAACAGTTTTGAAACTGATTTTTTTTTTTTATTGTGAAATATAACATATACACAAAAAAGCATTAAATGTCAAAGTACATTGAAAAGAGTTTGAGATGGGTTACTGTTCCACAGTTTTAGGTTTTACTTAAAACTAAATTTTTTTTTTCATGGGCAAGCACCAGGAATTGAACCCGGGTCTCTGGCATGGCAGACAATAATTCTGTCACAGAGCCAAGGTCACACTGCCCCTGAAACAGACTTTAAATAGTGGGTGATGGGAGCTAGTTTCACACTGTTAGTGAGGGCCAACCTGAAAGAACTCCCAATGGCCCAAACTGGAACAATCTGACAAACAAAATCAATGACATAGTAATGGATTATAAATCTAAGTACAAAAGAAATTTACAAGTCCATCCTGATATAAACGTTGAAAAAACAAATAAATGTGAGAGAAAAGATAAATCTTTCTTACAGAAGAATGACAAAAAATTTAAGTAGATATTACCCCTTCAGGAAGTGTGAGCTGAATTTAGTGAGAAGCTTACAAATAGAGTAAAAAAAAGAGAAAATAGTAACTTTATAGTGGAGAACCCAGCAAATGTTGCAAAACACTGAGAAACTGTCACAGACCACAAGAAACAAAGATATGACAACTAAATACAATGTGGGATACCCTGGATTGGATCCTGAAACAGAAAAAGGACATTAGGTAAAAACTAAGGAAATTTGAATAAAATATGGACTTCAGTTAATAATAATGTATCAATATATTGGTTCATTAATTATGATAAATGTACCATATTAATGCAGGATGTTAAGAATAGGGGAAACTGGCTGCAGGATACATAGGAACTTACTGTACTACCATCAGAATTTTTCTGTAAATCTAAAATTGTTCTGAGATTAAAAGTTTCTTAAAAAAAAAGAAAAAGAAAAAGAAAAGGCATCACTGGGTATTGCTTTCCCAATAGTCTTACCACATGCCCTAAACCTTGAAAATAAGGTAGCAGGTAGCACAATACCCTCATCAGTGTCACCAATGCACCTGCAATAGTTAAATATAAACCCAACTGGGTAATGAGTTTTGTTCTGTTTCTACCAGGCCAATGCTAAGGGCAGAAGCAGCAGCAACTGCTTCTACTAGGCCAATGCTAAGGGCAGAAGCAGCAGCAACTGCTTCTACTAGGCCAATGCTAAGGGCAGAAGCAGCAGCAAAAGTATACTCCTAAGGGAAAGATGTAAAAACAACCAGAGGAGAAAATAAAAATACACTATTTCCCCAGAGGAACTACCACGAAAGTTCACAGCAGTTTGAAAAAAAAAAAAAAAAAAGAAGGTGGGACAGCCTCAAGTCCTAGACTTTTAATGATGACAATATAAACCATGCTGGGCACTGCTTAATATAATAAAGATAAAGAATATTATCCTCTACCTAGTTAGGGTGAAAGTAAATGTAAGAAGGCCTCAGAGCACATTTCTCTCTCCATAAGCCTTGAAATAGACAGGTATTTGCGATTTAGACCCCACCGGCACCCTAGGTCCTAAGGAGGAAAGTATTAATTGGATCAATACTAATTTTTATATTCGCTAATGCAGATCTAATTTAAACAGTGCTAAAGTACAGGCTCAGACATTCATGAATCTAGTTGACTGGGTTTTACCACTGTGAATAAACCAAACTTCATTCATTCCCTCTTTCTGAAGAGTGCTCAGCCACCTAGGTAGACAGCCTAAGGTAGGGAACCAGAGAGAAACCTCAAAGACATGAAGGGGGTAGAGGGGAGAAAACTTAAAAAAGAGAGAGAGGGAACTACCTTGAATTTATAAATTATAAAGAGTTAGGAAAAAGTATATAGTCCATAGTAGGTGGAGTCGAGTTGTCCATTAAGAAACTGCTCTAAGGGAAAAATAAGGACCTGGCAGACAATGAAGGTGTCTCAATAAGCATCATCTGATCAAAGCCATGCTTTAGCCAAGTAAATGGAAAATATGTAAAAAGGGAAAGAATGTCTATCTTATTGCGATAAAGTACATATATTTTAATATCAATCAACCAATCAATCAATCAAAGTCTTTCCCCACCATATTGTCAAGTCAAGGATTTTAACATGACTCTTTCTATCCCTAGACCCTAGATCAATAACTGGTATACAGAAGTTAAATGTTTACTGAATGGAAGTATACTAATTATTTTACTCTATACCTTAGAAGATTTATTCTCTATGTGATTATGCTCTCAGAAAAACAATCTCTTTTGGTAGTTCTAATCCACTCAATAAATGTTTGTTGATTGCCTGCTTTGTTTCAGTCACCATTCTAGGCACCTGTGATAGATAGATCACTGGAGAGACAAAAAAAATCTCTGTCCTTGTCATTCTCCACCCTGACTGAGGTGGTGCTACTCAGTCAAAACGTGGTCCATAATTAAAAATAAATAATATGGGGAACAAATGTTAAAATAAATGGAATAACTTGAAATATTAGTGAACAATGAAAGGGAGTAGTAAGGGGTATAAAAAAATAGGGGGAACAAAGGTTAAAATCTATTGAGTAGATGGAAGTAGTAGTGGTCAATGAGGGGAGGGTTAGGGGTATGGTATGTATGAGTTTTTTCTTTTTATTTCTTTTTCTGGAGTTAAGCAAAAGTTTTAAAAAATGATCATGGTGATGAATATACTAAGTGACGATACTGTAAGTCACTGATTGTATACCATACATGGAATGTTTGCATGTTAAGAATGTTCATGTTGCATGCTGTTTTGGTTTGATAATAATAATCCAAAATAAACTAAATTTTTAAAAAATGTGGTCCATATAGTAGTGCCAATCCAACCAAATTATTACTGATCCAAACACAGTAAACATAAATTGGAGTAGGCATTCAGAAACTCTTACAGCAATTTGACGATCATTTTATATTTGATGAGCCTATTATAAAATGGGCTCCAATGTAGGTCTTTTTTTCATTTAATTTTCCTAGTAATTCATATTTATTGTCTTCTAAAGTATCAGTCCATAATGGACCTGACATTTTAAAAAACTGGTCTTTTACCACAAATAATTTGAGAAGCACTGATCTAAAGCACAACTTTCATCAGATCACTTCTTCCCTCATCAGAGAATTCTATAGCCTAGCATTTTTACAGTCTTCTACAAACACCAACCTTTCCAATATTGTTTTCCTATTAGTTTAGTTCATCAATTACCAGTTCTTACTAGTTTAGTTCATCATATACTCCCAACTACAATGATATGCTTCAAACACAAGCTTTCTGTGGTTCAGTCTTTAATACTCTTCTATACCTATTAATATCAAAATTTACAGATCCGGGCCACGGTGGCTCAGCAGGCAAGAACGCTCGCCTGCCATGTCAGAGGACCCGGGTTCGAATCCCAGTGCCTGCCCATGTTAAAAAAAAAAAATTACAGATCCTTTTAAGGTCAGGCACAAATGCCACCAACTTCTCCCTGAAGCGTTCAATAAACCAGACAAGCAGAACTGAGCTTTCCCTGACTTTCTTTAACACTTTAAAATAGCTCTCTTATGGGACTTACATTTTCTACAAATTGCAAGTTCCTGATTCACAAGAACAAAACCTTACTCATTTGGTATCCCTATAGTACACACAACAAACATCAAGTTTGCTGGAAGAATGATGTAAGAGACAGCATCAGACGTGTTTAAATGAATTTCATTGAATGATTGGTGAAATTATACTCAAAATCGTGTACGCACTTTTCTGGGGAGAAGATCTACAAGTCTTACCAGATACTCAAATAAGTCTAGGAACACTCCACCACCCCCCACCCCCCAATGTTAAAGAAACCACTCCAATAAGGAATGGGGCTCAGGTTTCATCAGCAGACAGACTTGTTTCTGTCAGTTCCATCACCATTTAGTAGGGTTAATTTGGCGAAATTATTTATTTCTCTAAACTTGAATTACCTTACCTAAAAAAAGTGGTAACATTCACTTCAAAGTTTTGATGTAAAACTGAATGTGACCACATATAAAAGTCCTAGGACCATGAAGTATATGTGACAGGCATTATTAACCTGTAGACTTTCGATTTCTTTCTGCCATGCAAAGCAATTCCAATTACTGGTCTCTCTGTAGTAGATAAATGCAAAGTTGCTGTTTTTTTTTTCAAGTTTATAACCTAAGAGAACTGACATGGTGATTCTGCTGTGCTCAAATGTAGTCCTTTCCCTATGATGCCTTTCCAGATCTCCCCATACTCCCCCTCTCTAATTAATTACTCCTTCCTCAGCGCTTTCTGTTCCTTGGATATGTGTATACGTACTTATATTGCAATATAACTTTGTTTACATATCTATCAACTCCTACTAAATATAGCACCTCAAGGTAGGTATACAACATCACTTATCTCTCCCTCCCCCACCCCCCCACCAGCATTTCTCAATGCACCTGTATATAAAGGATTCAATACGAACCCTCATAATGGCCCTTTCTTTCATTTTCAAAATGCCAATACAAGAAGTTTAATTCTTATTTAAAATCAAGATCGAATTTCTCTCAAACTAAAGATTTTTCTATTTTATTTTCCTGTTTCTTGAAAGTGTAAATATGGAAACTACGTTGCTATGTTTATAACTATGAATAGTAAATTTAAAATAGGAGTGCTCTACTTGAAAAAGAATTTATAAGAAATCTTTGGTTGCAGGTAATTTTTAAACTCCTTTATTTTGAAATATAGTCACAGAACATTGCAAAAAAATACCAGAGGTGTCTCACATACCCTTTACCTAGTTTCCCCCAATACTAATATCTTGCATAACTATAGGACAATATCAAACCCAAGAAACTGACAATGGGACAATCCACCTACTTTATTCAACTTTCAACAATCCTTTGTGTGTGTGTGTGCACGCGCGCGCGTGTATGTGTAGCGCCATGCAATTTTAGCACAAGTGGAGATTTACATTAACTATAGTCAAGATACAAAACTGGACCATCACCACAAAGCTCCCTCATGCTAGCTAACACCTTTAGCCACCCCCCAACAGACCCGGTCCCTGGAAACCAGTAACCTATTCTCCACCTCTATAATTTTGTCATTTCAAGAATGTTATATAAATGGAATCATACAGTACATAATCTTTGAGACTGACTCTTATCACTCAGCATAATTCTCTTGAGATCATACTATTGTTTTATATATCAACAGCTTGTTCCTTTCAATTACCGAGTGGTATTCCACCGTGTGTATATAACACCATTTAACCATTCACTTGCTGGAAGGGTTGTTTTTAGTTTCTAGCTTTTATTAATGAAAGCTACTCTGTACATCTGCATATAAATTTCTGTGTTAAGTTTTCATTTCTCTGAAATAAATACCTGAGAGTGTAACTCCTAGGTTATATGGCAAGCGCTTATTTAGTTTTAGAAACTGTTTTCCAGTGTGGCTGTAGTATTTTATATTACCATCAGTAATATATGAAAGATTCAGTTTTTCTGCATCCTTGGCAGCATTTGACATTAACACTAACTATTTTTATGTTTGCTTGGGTTAGCCAGTCTAAAAGGAGTGAGATGCTACCTCATTTTGGTTTTAACTTGGCACTTCCTTGATGTCTAATGATGTTGAACATCTTTTCATTTGCTTAATCTCTTCAGTGAAATGTCTGATCATACTTTTTAGTCATTTTTTAATTGTACTGTTTGGCTTTTTTACTATTTACTTCTGAGAGCTCTTCATATATTCTAGATACAATCTTTTGTCAGATATGTGATTTGCAAATATGTTCTTCTATTCTGTAACTTGTCTTTTCATCCTTTTATAGGGTCTTTCACAGAACAAAAGTTTTTAATTTTGATGAAGTCCAGTCCATCAGATTTCCTTTTATGGATCATGCTTTTGGCATCATGTCTAAGAACTCAAACATTGCTTTGTCTTGAAATAGAAGCCATAATAAGTGTACCTTAGATAAGAATAAGAAAATGATAATGTAGGTAAAGCGTAAGCACATTCAAAAGCCAAATTCCAAAAAAAAAAGAAAAAGCCAAATAGTGTGTCATCACCTAAGACATTTTTTAAAAATTCCTATTTAATAAACTTAGATTGAAATACTAGTGATCAGTGAAAGGGAGGGGGGTAAGGGGTATGGTATGTATGAATTTTTTTCTGTTGTCTTTTTATTTCTTTTTCTGAATTGATGCAAATGTTCTAAGAAATGATCATGATGACGAATATGCAACTATGTGATGATATTGTGAATTCCTGATTATATATGTGGAATGAAATGATCATAAAAAAAAATTCCTATTTGATAAATTGTTCCTTAAAAGAAATGCTTGCTTTACAAGATTAAAGCAAAAACAGCTGCCTGGTAAAATTTCAATAGGTTATTTATCGTTTGCACTATTAACAGATCCTTAACTAATGGAGAGGTATTAAAAAAAAGGCTTAAGAAAGGCAGAGAAAGAGCAATAGCTAATATTTCTTTAAAGTTATTAGAAATTGATATAAAACTTAAAAGGTAAAATATTTCCACTTAACTTTTTACAAATTTTCTGGAACATAACCTCATAAAGAAAGGTATACATCTCTACAACAATAAACTTTTTCCCAGCAATTTCCTTTAAGACCAGAATCTTCCAATGAGATACCACTGATAAAAATTTCTGATTTACTTTAATAAGCCTAATATTATCTTACAGTAGGGGAAATAAATTAAATGCTGTATTTTAACACTTAAACATCTTTTCTGGAAAAAAGTTTTATTGTTTACTCTAATTAATCTGTTCATACCAATTTATGTTCATTACCAGTATTCGGAACATATTTGCTTTTTCTTATTTGTACTTCTCTATACCTGGGATGCCACAGACAGATATAAGTACATTATATTCATCTTGCCAGGCTGTTGCATAAACACATATTGTGCTTTCTTTTCTGAAAAGTTATTTAAAATTTTATTTCCTATGAATCAATTTAAGATGGCACTAGATAGACCCTAGGAGATCATTTAAATTCTAAAAAAAAAAGATACCTCAACAATTAAGAGAGGCCAAATTACTCATCCTAAATTGAACAATCTCTTAAAAGGACACTTAATAGTTTGCTTGCTTGTATCAAAGATATGCCCTCACTGTAGCTTGCCATAAAGAAGCATTTTCCCTCTCCCCAAAAATACCTGGCCCCAAAGCACCCAAAACCAAATAACCCAAGGACTGAAACTCATCTTAATACTAATTTCACAACTATATGTGGAAGTACTACAAAATACAATATTTATTAACTTAAGTAAACTCTATAATAAAACTATATACTTTGGTACCACTTTACAGTAAATACAGTACATTGTGCTAATATACTGATAAATAAGTACAAATAGAGTATACATTTTAATATATTCAGAAATATTTTGGATTTTGAAAGTGAGGTCATCCCTCAAAAGAAGACTAATGTAAAAAAGTATGTTTCAGTGGTCAATGAGAGGGAGGGGTAAGGGGTATTTTATGTATGAGTTTCTTTCTTTTTATCTCTTTTTCTAGAGTGATGCAAATGTTCTAAAAAATGATCATGGTGATGAATATACTACCATGTGATGATGTGAGCCACTGAATATACACCATGCACGGAACGTTTGTATGTTAAGAATGTTCATGTTCGTATGTTGTTTTGGTTTGATAATAAAAAATAAATTTTAAAAAGTATATTTCATTTTGAGGTATTTTATTTATAGAAAATTAGATCACTAATAAAAAGCTAAATTTTGCTCTAATATCAAAAATATTCACTAAATTACACAAATCGTAACTTAAAATAATTTACTCCTTAATGTTAAAAAATGTACTCATTCACTAAAAAGCTAACTTTAATACTACTTATATTCTGTAGCATGACGCATCAGATGAATAATTATTCCTTAATGCTCCCCAACTACCAGGAGTGTAAATCATCTGATTCTCTCCTCCAGTCAATAAATTGTCTAATTTATGCCATTTTTCTGAAAATACTCAGTATTTCTGCAATAGCATACTGCATTATTTTTGCAAAAGTATAATGACTGCCAGATATGAAAATTTCCAAACTTTGTTAAACCATTAGCAATTTGATGCAAAGTAACTTTACTTTAGGACTTATCACCCATTTCTAAATATGCCGGATAATATCTAAATAATATGCTCATCAGCCAATAATTATCACTAGGGTGTCAATAATCAATTACTCTATTTCCACTTGTGTTTATGTAACAGTCCCAATATATTCTAGAAAGGCCAATAAAAAATATTAAATCCTTCTAATTCCTCCTTAGAGGAGTATTCCTTGAATATCCTTTAAACACAAAGTCTGCTAATGAAACAACTAGGTTAACCTGAGGAGGTCCCCGACCCCGAGGTGGGCGTGGGGGTATAATTTGGGGCACCTTATACCTTGTTTAAAACCAACAGCTTCACAATCACCCAAAGTCTTTCTTTAAAATTTGGATTCTTGGGCCCTACCATGATATGTAGACTAATACTCTTTGGGAATCAGGCCAGGAATCTCTATTTTTAACAGACTCCCCAGCTGATTCTATTACAGATAGAATCTGTAATCAGAGAGAATCTGAGACCCAACATAACTAACTTATCACAGCAACTTACTTACATGGGTAACCAGGGATATGCAGATTCTGGAATTTTCCAGATTACTTTAAAATCCACAATCAAGATTTCTACAGTAGAAGCAGCTCAATTATTTCATATTATTGCATAAAGGGATTCTTCTTCCTATTCTAGAATGTCAGGTGTCTATGAAAATGTTAACTAATGGAAATCTATATTCTGAGAGTTAAAAGAAAACTCAAATGATCTTGTAAAAATTTCCTCTTATTCCTTACAGAAGCTTGTCATTATAAATTGATTAGGGTTAGGTTAGGGAATAAATCTAGTAAGTCCACAATTTTTTCTCAGACTACACTACCAACATCCAAAAAGCTTAGTGTTACTGTCATTAAATTCAAAAAGTTTCCTTGAGTCTGCAAACTAATGGCCTTAAATTGACAAAGGCTAAAAGATATTTTTTTAGGATTACCTTAAGAATCTCACTTAGATCTTAATTGTGTTACTCTGTACAATAAATTTTATCAAAATGGGAAAACTAATTTTGGTAGCCAATGGTATATTAACCTTGAATATTTAAATTTATAAAACCGTATTTCATGATTGTGCTAATTATTCCTCCCTGGGAGGCAATCTTTCTGATGATTAAAAACAATCTCTAAAATCAAATTCTTGAGAATCCAGCAGCACCCCTTACTACCGCAGCACCCCTTACTACCTGTGTGACCTGGGGCAAATCACTTAACCTCTCTAATCCCCAATTGAGAGGATTAAATGAGTTAATATATGTCAAGTGTCAGTACACAGTTGCACCTCTTAGGCCTCAGTAAACGTTAGCCCAAATAAACACATAAACCAGGATCTCTGAAAAGACACATAGATTATCCACAATGGCTGCTTCTCTGAAAAGGATGAGGTCAGGGGTAGAAAGGCATATAAATATGACTACCTTTTTGTACTCTTTACATTTTTAACCAGTGCTTATAATACCTTTTCAAAAAAATAAAACTTTTAAAAATTAATCTTTGTGAATCCACTGTTTAATTTGCAAAGGATTAAGTCATACTCTAATTTAAATACCCAAAAAAGAAAACAATACCCGACTCATAAATCTTACTTCCTGCACGACAGCCGTACAATTTTCACTTAAACATCTTAACCCAGTAGTTTTCAACCTGGGACAATTTTGTCCCTCAGGGGACATTCGGTAATGGTGATATTTTTAGTTGTCATAGTTGGGGGAGAGGGGTACAACTGACTAGCCCAGGGATGCTGCTAAACATCCTATAATGGACAGGACAGCCCTCCACAACAATAAATAACCTAGCCCAAAATGTCAGTAATGTCAAGATTGAGAAGCTCTGCAACCCAAATAAAAACATTTTGCTCACCTCTGCAACAAATCAAAACGCCCAATAAACTCTTTGTAAAATCATTATGAACTGGCAGACTAAGGGTTCAATAAATCAGCCATTGTTCTAAGTTTCTGAAATTCTAGCAGCTAGAATGGCTCACAGGCTTGGTACCTACTCAATTCGATACTTTCAAGATTTTTAAAGCTTTTATGACTGGGCCTTCCAAAAGTTAAGTTCACTAAATGATTTCTAAATGATTTCAGGTGATTATAATTTACAATTCTTTCTTGTTTCCAAAATGATATTTGAAGTACCACAAAGTTCAAACATTAAACTATTAAAATATAATAGGGCCTCTATTTTCGTATGTAGTTATCAATATCAAGTGTTGCCAATAAACTTACTATTTTTGCATTTCACTTACTAATGACTGCATTGGCCTACTATTTTGTAAACTCCAAAATTTTAAGAAACTTTTGGGAACATTTCCATCATCTCTGATCAAAAAGACAAGAAACGTAAATCAGCAAAGTAATTTGATAGTAAGGCTTGAAAAATTAACAAATTAAATTTTTCTTTCTCTAACATTAAGGCATATTTTAGAGTACTCTAACAGAAAGCTAGCCATTAATATAGAGATTTGGGAAATGTTTTAACAATATTTGAGATTAATTTTGTCGAAAAAGATTGCAAAACTGAACCAAGTGACCAAAATCTAGAAATATTTCACAAACGGGTAATAGTTTTTAAATATTGTTACTGCTAACACTGTTACTAATCATACTTACAATTACACTTTCTTAATAACTGCGTAACCTCTTTTACATCTTTTAAAATGTATATCTTTCCCATTATATAAGAGTTGAGTGCTATTTTAACTGTTTAATAGTTCACTTCATAATAAAAACCTCTTCTGATTAAAAAATTCTTAAGGAAACAAAACAAAATCTTAATTCCTTCCTCCAAAACAAAGTGCACGGAAAAGTAAGGTATGTTTGCAGGTACAAGAAGGAATAAAGTTGTTTATGCTCACTGCTTTTCCAATATATTCTTCGTGATGGATCTATGTATCACTAGAACTTCTGCATTCACTGCAAGTAACTACCCCGATCATTTAGAACTTTAATTCTTGTCCAAACCTCCTTGCTCATGATCTAATAATAAACTTAATCGTACAATATGTAACAGCCCCTGACAACCTTTTCCTTAAGAAGGCCTAAAGGTGATTTAACTGACACCTCACAGCATATCAATTTCAAAAATGGATTTTACCCCCTTCCAGCCTCTGGTTTCTCTCGCGGGCAAGGGGCTACTGGCTATAGAGTCGGGCCGGGTTAAATCAGCCAGAACTGGGAATGACACACGCTGGGCGTTGGACAGCAAGGGTAACTGCTGGTTCATTTCTCTTTAAATCTGGCAGCACGTGGGGCGGCATTGTGAAGCCACCAACCCGCCTCCCCCCTTACACTCCGCACACGTACGTTTCCAGTGCGCATGCTCTGCTCACACAGTCCTAGCAGAGTAGGAGCCAACCCCCTAAAAAGTCAACCTGGAAGCCGCAAACGGCCGGAGGCCGGGACAATGGGGGAGGGGGGACGCAGACATCCTTGGGGAGGTCAGACCCTGCCGCCGCCCCAAGCCAGAGACTGCGGGCGCTGTCCTGCGGGTCTGCAGGCCTGCGCAGGAGCCAGAACTGCTCTGAACACAAAGCCCCGAGCCGGCCAGCAGCCGCTCTCCTGTGTGCCCGCTCCTACCCTCCCCCAGCCTGGCGGCACAGCCGGAGCCGGTGCCAGGCAGAGGCAGGGGAGGCGGCATCCCGCACCCCCCGAGGTTCTCAGCCTCCCCGCGCGCCCGCGACCAGGCCCCAGAGCCCGGCGCTTTTGTTGTCGGCCCCAACTCCGCGGACCGGACGCTGCCCGGGGAGAAGTTTTGTGTGCCTCACCTATCCGGCCAGAGGCCAGTTCCTCTGGCCCATTCTACCCCTCGCTACCTGCCCACGGATCGGACACCCCTTCTCCTCTGTGCGGGAGACCCGCAGCCGTACGGGGGCCAGACGCTCCTTCCTGACCCCAGGTCCGGCGGCCTCCGCCGCACCTGAGCCTGGGACCCGCCCCTTCAAGGAGGGTCGGCGGGTCTGGGGACCCACGGCCCCTCCCCCGCAACGTCCCACCTAACAGTGGGGGAAGGGACAGCCCCCTCTGTTTACCCCAGGGCGCCAGGCCCCGTCCCCGGGCCGAGACTGGGGCGCGTCCCCGCCCCCAATACCCTCAAGAAAGCAGAGGAAGAAGTGCTGGGCACGGCCGGGACTCGACCCAGGCTCGCTGTCGGATCCCGCTCCCCCTTGGTCAGTCGGGAGCCCGTCCCGGGAGGAGGTGAAGAGATAACAACCAGCTGCTCGCCGCGATCGCGGCCCAGCCCGGCGCCCCGCCACCACCCGCTCACCTGCCAGCTGTCTTCGCAGTAGCAGTGCCGACTGCAGCTCCGTCATCCTCCCAGCAAAGGGCCCGGGCTGGCGCCGGGACTTCCGAAGGACTGGAGGCAGGCTCCGGGGGCGGCTGGAGCTGGGTGTGCTGAGGAACCCGGGACCCCAAGACCCGAGCGCCGAAGTGGAGAAAGGCCGGGCTGGGGCGCGATACCCGCTGCGCGTTGCCGGTTTGAGTACGTTCGGTCCAGCTCTTCTCACAGCGCCTCACGCCCGGAAGGGGAGGGTGCCTGGGCCGCCGCGGCGCGCACTGGGACTTCGCTCGCCCGCTTCCCTCCTTCAATCCGCCCGTCGGCCCCACCGGTGCCTTCCCCCGCCACTGCCTTGCTGCGCTTTGGGCCGATCCGCGCAGGCGCACTGGGTCCGCCTGCTTCGGAAGCCGTGCGCCTGCTAGCCCGACCCCTCTGCCTCCCTGCCCCGCCCCCGGCAGCGCAATCCCGCCCCCTATGCGCAGGAGAACGGGTGCCGCCATCTTGGGAAGGTCGAAGCCCCGCTATGTACCGAGGTCTTAACTGGTAGATGCTTCGCAGACGCCATGACAAACAGGTCGCGAAGGGCAAGTCACCGCCTCCCGGGTTGAAGCAGGTGGTCTGGGAATGAAGGAATTAAAAGCAGTGGTAGAAATTTTCACATGGCACCTATTTTCATTATTACACTTCTGTCTCTAGATTCACACTTTTGTTTGGGATTTTGGCTCATTATAGTTGCTCAAATAAATATTAAATCAAATTACACTGAAAAAAAAAAAAAAAGCAGTGGTAGATGCCGCGCTTGTTGGCGAGCACCCAATAGCCTTCTAATACTGCACACATGGGGTGCGAATTACTCATTGTTAGAAAGCCGAACTTGGTGCTTGTGTGACCCATTTTAAGGAGCCCCCCAAACAGAGACTTGATACATGCTAATTCAGTTTTCAGAAAGAATGCACAGAATCTTAAAATAAGCCAGACGTTCTGCATCTCCAAGTACCAACCGCTTAAACGTAACAGAGCTGACTGTCGTTCGGAAAGGAATTTTCCTAGTGTTTGGAAAAAATCAACCTTACTCTGCTCTCTGTCCTCAAATTCCCCATTCCCAGAGCCTTATGCTTTGTATAAAGAGATGGAGCAGAAAGAAGAGTAGTACTTAAAGGCACTCAAATTTATATGTTCCTTCAACACATATTAAATTCTTATGTACCTTGACTGTAGAAGACAACAGAAACACAACTCTGTTCCTCCCATCAGAGGTCTCCAGGTAAGGTAAACAAACAGGGGGAAAGCAGATTCCAACAGTTTTTTTATTATAAAAATTACCCTAAAAACTGTCCTCACTCTTCCCCCAAGAACAAGAATTTAAAGGAACAAATAAACATTAGGAATGTACCACTAATTCCTTTGGGATCACACCCGGAGTTAACCCAGGTGTTGCGAGGCCTAAAGTTTGCCCAATTTGAGGAACCCTTTTTAAGGAACAGAATCAAAAACAAGGTTTGAAACTGAATATTTATTTAGAATGACAAAACAGATCACACCAGTTAACTTCAGGCTCAGGAGAATTGGCCCCTTTCTCTGAGATCTCTGTAGATGAGTTATCAGAAATGCTATCTGAATACAACCCAGCTTTCTCTCCCACACTAGAACAAAGTCCAGCCCACACAGGGGTCCTGAAGCTTTGTTAGCTTTGCCATAAATTCACTTCCAAAAATATCCTTTTTTTATGAACCAAAAGTTGTTCTTTTTAAATATTTAATTCATCAAAGTAGTGCCTATACATAGTTCATAAACACTACATTAAGACTTAGAGTGAAAAATAAATTCCTAATCCTGCTTTCCAAAGGCAATCCATTTTAGCTCCTCTGGATCTCAACACCTTTTTGTTTACTCTCTTCTTTTGCTGAAACATATCAGATAGCTTCTGATGAGTATATGGGAGGCAAATTTTCTAAGTCCTTGTATGTCCAAAAATGCCTGTATTTTAAACAACCATGATTTAATGCTACTTTAGCTGGGTATAGATTTCATTTTTAAAACCAAATAATTTTCCTTCAAAAATATGAAAGCAGGTGGGCCACGGTGGCTCAGCGGCAAGAATGCTTGCCTGCCATGCCAGAGGACCCAGGTTCGATTCCTGGTGCCTGCCCATGTAAAAAAATATATATATATGAAAGCACTGGCCATTGTCTTCTAGTATCCAATGTTGCTATTGATTCTTGTTCCTTTGTAAGGTGGGGTTTTTTTTTCCAGATATTCTTAGAATTTTCTTGTTATCGCTGGTAATTTAAAGTGTCATGATAATATGCCTCAGTTTACATGTAGGGTTTTTTGTTTTGTTTTGATTCATTGTGCTCACATTGAGCTTGGTGACCATTGGATGGTTGTTTTGATTTAAATAGTGAGATAAGTTCAGAAAAATGAGGTAGTCTCCATTTTCCTGTTATATAAATTTTTATTTTAAAAAAGCAATTGATTTTAATATGTTGATCTAGCAACCTCAGTAAACTCCACATTATTCTAATAATATATCTGTGGATGATTTTCATTTCATTCATAAACAATGTCATTTCCAAATAATGGCATTTGTATTTCTTCTTTTTGGAACTTGTTTCTCTTTCTTGCCTCACTGAGTTGCAAAAGCTCTCTAGCTGAGCTGGTACTAGGCTACCCTGTCTTGTTCCATTTTTAAAGGGGCTGCATTCCATATTTCACTATTAAGTCTTATGCCGTATATATTCTTTGCAAATGCCCATTGTTATAGTTTGTAAAAGCTACCAGCATACAATATACCAGAAATGAATGGCTTTTAAAAAGGGAAATTTATTAAGTTGTAAGTTTACAGTTCTAAGGCCATGAAAACATCTAAACTAAGGCATCCAGGGAAAAATACCTTGATTCAAGAAAAGCCAATGGGTCCAGGATACCTCTTTCCACTGGAAAAGCATATGGCAACATCTGCTAGCTTTCTCTTCTAATTCCATAAGGTTTTCCTGGGGGCATTTTCCTTCTGCATCTCTAAAGATCTCTGGCTGTCAGCACTAAAGCTTTTTCCAAAATGGTTCCCTCTTAAAGGGCTCCGATAAGCAACCCTACCTTGAATTGGTGGAGATGGAGCTCCATGGAAACCACCTAATCAAAAGTTACCACCCACAATTGGGTGGGTCACATCTCCACGGAAACAATAAAAAAGATCCCACCCAGCAATAATGATTGAGGATTAAAGAACATGGCTTTTCTGGGGTTCACAACAGATTCAAACCAGCTCTTTCCACCCTTTGGACCCCCAGAAGACATGTTGTTTCCATATACAAAATACATTCATTCCATTACAATATCAGAAAAATCTTAAACCATCTCAGTAACAATACAAAGTCAGAAACAGTACCAAATCTCATCAAAGTCAGCTACAGCATGGTTTGTCCTAAGCCAAAATTTTCCTCTGGCTGTGGACCTATAAAACTCAGAACAAATTATCTGCTGCCAATATACAAAGGAGGGCAGTCATGGGATATGCATTCCCATTTCCGCAGAGAGAAATTGGAAGGAACACAGGGGTCACCAGACCCAAACAGTACCTAAAGCTATCAGGGCAAACTCCATTAGATTTCAAAGTCTGAAAGTCATTTCTCCTCAAAGTTTTAGGAAGCAACAGTGCCACCCTTTCTAAGGCCCTATGCAGCAGTGGCCCAGCTCTCTCCAAATGCAAACTTGGGGGGCATTGGGGAGACCACCTTTTTCTTGGCTCTACTCTCTTCAAATATTGGGGCCATACCCAGGCTCTCTGCCATCTCTGGAGCACATGCTCAACTCCTCCAGAACAATGTGGTGATAGCCAGCCTCTCGCCAATCCCCAAGGAATGTGCTCCACCCTCTCCAACACCTAGGGCACAACTCTTTCAGAACAGGCTGGAAGGCCCACCCTCTGTCTTTGGGGCAAACTTACCCACTCCAAGTGCTTGGGTGGGTCCACTTTCCTGGCCAGAGGTTTCTTGACTTCAGACCTTAGCTTTCATGGTTCTGCCTTTGAAGTCACTTTTCTTTCAAACTGTCCCTTTTCTGTTTCTTTTAGTCCAGACTGGAGGTGGTTCCATTTATAAAGATCCCATGACACTGGTTGGTATGCTTTGAGGTATGCTGGGATCATGCCCATCAGACCAAAGGACTCTCCACAAGTCTTTTCTGGATAACTCCATCTCCAATCCTGGCTTTTTCTGAAATGACTGACTGGTTCCTGGGCACTATTCTCTGGGATCTCCCTTTCTGAAAGCCCAGAATTTTCCAGACTATCAATTTCTGGTTTCTTTGTACCCAAGAGTTTACTTCTTAGCTTATCTATTCCTGACACATTTCACTATAAGCTGCAAGGAGAAACCAGGCTACACTTTCCAGAATTTATCTGGAAATCTCTTCTGCTAAATATCCCAGCTCATGGCTTTAAAATCTGCCTTCCATCCAAAACCAGTAGTCAGTTTCGCCAGATTCTTTGCCACTTTAAAATAAGGATTGCCTTCCTTCCAGTTTGCAATAATATGTGCATCATTTCTACCTAAGGCCTTATCAGAGTTATCTTTAGGGTCCACATTTCTACCAACCATCTCTTCAAAGCATTCTAGGCCTTCTCAAGCTCCTCACAACTCTTCCAAAATCCTCCTCATATCCATTTAAAAAGCTGTTTCAACATGTTTGGTATTTGCAAATTGCAGCAGCACCCCACTTCTCTGGTACCAAAAGCTGTTTAAATTTGAAAAAGCAGCACCCCACTTCTCTGGTACCAAAATCTGTTTAAATTTGAAAAAGCAGCACCCCACTTCTCTGGTACCAAAATCTGGTTAAATTTGAAAAAGCACCCATCAACAAGTCAAGGAGATTCCCTTTTATTTCTAGCTTTATTAAGATTAATTTTTATAATAATTTCCAGACATTTATCTCCACCCAAAATGTTTCACCAGAGGTTCAGATCTGCTCCAACTGTCTAACTCTGTATTCATTTATTTAACAAATGTTTACTGAGCACTTACTATGAGCTAGAGATTAGGTTATTCTTTCACCTGGGGTTCAGGAATAAACTAGAAAGACCAAGTCCTTATGAGCTTGGCACTAACATCCTGTGAGAGAGCACAATGAGAAAAAAATGTAAACAAATATTAAAACCAAGTCAGCATTACATTATGATAAGTATTATGATAGAAATAGTGTGAGTGAATAATTGAAGAAAAGGGTCCATTCCAGATAAAGTACTTAGAGAAGTCCTCGGCCAAAAGATTATATTTGTGTTTAGATCAGAATTACAAACAGAAGATGTCATTTGAAGATTCTGAGGAAGAGCATTCCAGGCAGAGGAAGCTACTACTCCTAAGGCCCTGAGGTATGAAAGAGTTCAGCTGGTCCACATGCTAGAAAGGAGGTCAACATGTGGAGCGGCTCTGTTGAAGACTGCTGAAAAAGGGGCTTTGAGAGGTGGTTGGAGAAAGAGGCAGGAGTCATCTCACAGTGGGCCTCACTGACCACAGCAGAGCTTGGAATTTAGTTTAGCGGCAGTGGAAGCCACAGGAAGGGCATGATCTAATGTACATTTTAAAAAGCTCACTGTGGTACTGTATGGAAAAGAGAAGAGATTGCTGGAAGACCAGTCAGAGAGCCTTCATAGAAGGTGAGGCAAGAGATAGTGATAGCTTGAGCCAGGATGGAGGCAGAGATGATAAAGTGGAAGTAGGAGGGGGGAGAGTGGAAATGGGTTTGAGATCAATTTTGGAAGTAAAACAGGGCTTGCTGACCATCCAGCAAGTGAAGAGGAAAGGGAAGCATCAAAGATAACTCCTAGGTTTATGACTCCTGGAACAAACAGCTGGATTTCAAAATCAGAAAGGGAAGGAACAGTTTTGTGGGCATATGTGTTAGTTTTTAGCCATTTATTTGACATCCTAGTGGTGGTGTCAAATCAGCATGTGCATATATAAGACTGCAGCTCAGAGAAGAGGCCAAAGCTATACGTATAAATTTGGGGAGATCAGCATTAGGTTTCCTAGAGACAGAGCATAGAGAGAATTTTTTGTTTTTTGTTTTTTGTTTTTTTAAGCCTAAAAATTAGCCCTGAAGCCACCATATACTTGGAGGTCTGGAGAGTAGGAGGACCCAACAATGGAGCTGAGAAAGAGTAGACAGAAGAAGAAAACCAGTGTGTTGCATCACAAAAACCAATAGAGGAAAATTTTCTCTGGAGGACAGAATGGTCAACTGTCACATGCTGCTGAGGGTAGAGAAAGATGAGAGCTGAGACATATGCACTGAATTTGGAAACGTGGATGTCGCTGACCTTGATAGAAGGGTTTTGCTGGCAGCAAACCAAGCAGAGTGGGCTGAAGGCTGAATGTGAAGAAGTGGAGATCTCTGTGTTGAGTGCTTATGTGAGGTCTGTGCTCATGAACTGAGAGTAGAACCAGTAGGTCCAGTGGAGTAATTTTTTTTCCCCAGTAATCAGCTGCTCAGGTACAAGCACAGAAAAGACTGATAGTTGGGTTCATTCACAATAAAGTGTTAGCAGACAAGTAACATAGAGAGTTGGAGACAGACAGGCAAGTTTGTTGAGGAAAGTGATTGTATAATGGATCTTTCTCTAAGCTGGATAGAGAAGGAAATAAAAACAGAAGGAAGTTGATGGGTTGTTAGAAAGAGGTACATAAATGGGGTCTTGATGAGGTTGAAGAATTGCTTGGTGTGGACACTAAAGCAAATGAGCTGTACAGATAGGAAGTGGTAGTTACGGCAGTTGGCTTGAAACCCAGAATTTGGGTGTGGCATGTTTATGGGTGGTGAGTCTATCTTGTGATCATGAGCGTGGCTGGCTGGTGGGAGCAGATCACTGGAGGTGATGCTGGTGAAATAAGCCAGGCCTGAAGGGAAAGATGTAGTATGATTGAACTTACATGAAATAGCTAGAATATGCAAATTCATAGAGACAGAAAGTATCCCTATGGGAGGGTAGGGATAATTGAGAATTAAGGGGTAATGGGTATAGGATTTGTGTTTGGGGTGATGGATGGTGGTGAGGATAGCACATCATTGGGAATGTGATTATTCAACTGAATTGTATGCTTGGGAGTGGTTGAGTTGGAAAGGTTCATGCTGTATATATGTTTTCACAATTAAAAAAGAAAGAGAGACAAAAGAGGTAATAACAACTGAATGCAGTACATAATTTTGGAGTGAATCTAATAATGAAGGGGAAAATGCCCAAAAGGAGATTATTGGGACATATGAAAAAATTGGAATAGAGACAGTACGCTTTGTATCCGTGTTAAATTTCCTGAACTTGATACCTGTAGTTAAGGTGGTTACGTAAGTGAATAATCTGGTTCTTAGGAAATGTAATGGAACTATTGGAAAATGTCATGGTCAAGGAACATGATATATACAACCTATACTCAAGTGTTTAGAAAATAGACAGGAAGATAGAGATAACTAGAGAGAGATGAGAGAGAGACAGAATAATATGGCAAAAGTGTCAAGATGTTAAATGTGTTTGAACTGGATACCTGGGTGGGGGGTATGTTGGAATTCTGTTTTACAACTGCCTGTGTAAGTTTGAAGTTATTCAGAGTAAAAAGATTATTTTTTAAAAAATAATAATTTTTAAAAGATCATCAGAAGAAAGGAAGTCAAGAAGGTGACAGGCAGGTGTACTGGACGGGTCAACCATGTGGGTAGTTAAGTCCCCAAGAACAAGGGGTGGAATAGGTTGAAGAGAAAGACTGTTAACTAGGAGCCAAAATTATTGGTAAAAGGGTCAGCAGATAATAGCTCTAAAGGAAAATGGCAAGTGGTATAGCTGGATGGCATTAACCTAAAAATAACTACAGTTTGGGGGCAGGAAAAGAAGGAGACATGGCTGAGAATCAGCAATAGGGAACAAGGTGAATATGCTAAAACCTGCTGACCCTGAGATCCATGCAGTTGAGAGAAAAGACAGCCAGGTTCGAGTAAGGCTAGGAAGTGGAGAAGTATCCCATGGGCAGCTCAAACTGTCTTGATGTGAACTCACAGTCTACTCCCCAGACCTGCTCTGCCACAACAAATGGTACCTAGTCACCAAGATCAGAAACTGGACACTCAACTTTGGTGTTCCCCCTTCCTCTCCCCTGCATTTGATCCATCACCCAGGCCTAAATTTTTCTTGAACCAGTTCCCTCCTCTTCATTCCCATGGACATGCCTTAATCTGAACCTGAATGACTGCCACAGTCTCCTTAAAGGTCCCCTGACTGCTGATCTGGACCCTCCCACCCCTCATCCATGCCCAGCAGCCAGTCCTAAGCAGAGATAAATACAAAGCTGGAATGCCAGCCTCAGCTCTCATGATCTGCTGTTTTCACAAAGCAGTGGCCAGAAACCATGAACTTGAATCCCAGAGCCTGTGAGATCTATTTCCCTGAGAATGTGTCCCTTTCTCACCTGACCCAGGTGCTTAGGGATCCAGGAGGTCAGTCCTTACTCTTCTAGGTGCCACCCCCCCACTCTGAGCTCTGGCCCCTCACCCATCTCAGCTCTTTGTAGACTTTAGCAATAAGGAAGTTGTTGATCTTAGTAATTGCAATGACCAAAGAATTGCGGTGGGGTAGAAGCCTGACAGGAGTGTAGAGTGACTTTTTCAAGAAATCTGACTATCAGAGACTTGAGTGATAGAAGGCCATGGAAAGAAAGTAGGGTTGAAGGAGGGATTTTTATTGTTGGATTTTGGTAGTGCTTGTTTGTGCTGGTTTGAATCTGTTGTGTACCCCAGGAAAGCCATGTCCTTTAACCCTCATTTGATATTGCTGGGTGCTATTTTTTTTATTGCATTAGATAATTTCCATGGAGATATGTCTCTACCCATTCAAGTTGTGGTTGCTTACTGGAGCCCTTTAAGAAGGAACCATTTTGGAAAAAGCTTTAGAGCCCACAGCCAGAGACCTTTGGAGATGAAGAAGGAAAATGCCCCTAGGGGAACTTCACAAAACAAGAAGCCTGGAGAGAAAGGTAGTAGACATCACCATGTTTGCCATGAGCTTTTTTCCATTGTGAGAGAAACCCTGAATATCATCGGCCTTCTTGAACCAAGGTATCTTTCCCTGATGCCTTAGATTGGACATTTTTATAACCTTGCTTTAATTTGGACATTTTCACAGCCTTAGAACTGTAAACTTGCAACTTATTAAATTCCCCTTTTTAAAAGCCATTCTGTTTCTGGTAATACTGCATTCTGGCAGCTTGCAAACTAGAACATTGCTTTTTAGGATGAGGGAGTTGAGAATAAACTGGAATGCTGGTGGTAAAGAGTCAGTAGAAAGAAAAAGGATAAAGATTCAGGAGAACAAAGATGTAATACACTGAGCAAGATCCCTCAAGAAGGGCAGAGGGTGTGCCCCGGAGCACAGGTGAAGTAGGCTTTGAGCAGGAAGAAGAATACTTCCTTTATAAGTAGAGAGAAGGAGGAAGGAACCTTGTGGATGCAGGTGTGAGTTTGTAGGTGAGGAAGCAGAGGCTAGGGGAGTTCTCTTCCTTGTGTTCTGAGCATGAGGATAAAGGGGAGGAGGGTTAAGAGTCACTATGGAGAACAGTATAAAGAACTGACTAGGGAAACAAAGAAGGATGGCCAAGGCAACCTTGAGAGTCCAGTTCATATTGGAATAAATTTATAGTGGCACCAGTCTACCCAAACAGTTGATTTTTTTTCCCGCAGCATTCACCTGACCAGATGTAGACACAGAGAAGGTGGGCAGTTGGAATGATTCAGGGCTGGTTTGACAGGAAGGCAACTGGGCAAGAGAGTTGACTTGAGGATACTGGCAAAAGCGTTGAAATAATGAACCAGAGGCTCCTGTTACTGAAACAGCAGCAATACTATAAATTGGAAGATTCTGTTTTATTGGCTTCATTCTTCCACATTGATGGGAAAGCTCAGACAAGGTTCTTTAAATGTCTTTGCATACCCCATTATTAGGAACTTCATTACTCAATCATTCACATGCTGCAAGAAAATGTTTCAGAACAGAGATTAGTGTATATCATGGAATTTGTTGTATTTGTAGCCACCTGGGATTCCTTTCACAAAGTACCTGGGAGTTGCTCTACCCCTTTATGGCTTTTCAATATTGGAACATAACTCCTGGCAGCAGGGGTGCGTTTTAGGCGTGGACTTGATGGCGTGCTATGGGTGACATGGGCAGAAAAACATGATTTCTTCATAAAAGTCAGCTTCCATGAGCCAATGACTGAAGCCTATGGCTCATGCAGGGCGTGGATTCGTGACCCCAAAAGGAGTGAGGATGACTAAAGTTGAGTGTGCTGTGAGAAAGGCCAAGCCCAGCCTGGGGCCTTCCAGGGTCTGTGGCTCAGGGCATTGGCATTTGATGCCACTCTTCTAAGTTCATGGGCATGCTGTGCATACCAGATCGAGTCAAAATCCACAGCTGTTTCAATGGACAGAATCTCTCAGACTCTTGGAGTCTGCGCATTCTGTAGAAGCTCAAGAAGGAGCTGTGTTCTTTCTGGCCACTGTGATGCCAACCAAGCCTTCATTGTCTTCCTGGCAGAAGAGGCCCCTTCTGGGGCTACCAGGATTCTGGGATGTTAGCAATTGCCCAACTCTGTCCCGTGACATGCAGTGCTTGTGCTGAAACTGTCCACTCCTTTGTCTTCCACCCCTAAATGATAGTCCTGAGGCCAAAGGCTGGCTCTAAATGTTGACCTCCTCACCTGCTGCCTGCCAACTCAGTTTTCTCATCTAATAAAAGGGGAACACAAACTCATAGGATTACTGTGATGAGTAAATGAGGAAATGTAGGTAAAAGCTCAGCACTTGACATGCAATAAATGCTCAGAAATTCCCTTCTTGCTTTGGCTTTCAAGGCTGAACACAAACATAGTTGTCAACATTAAATTTCCCTAATATCTCATCCCCACCTGAACACAAAATCAGTCCTCCTCTAGAATCCCAAGGCCTTCTTCCCATTAATTTACAGTGCTGTGCATGTACAGACACACACACACACACAAAAAAAAGGAAACACGGTTTGATGGCTATGAAGAGACTGTGAATTGATTTCTTAATGGCTCAAATCCTGATGCTATGGTGCTGAACTTAACATTTCTAAATAACTGGTCCTACATTTTAAAGTTTGTTTACTTCAGGGGGATCAAAGGATGCTCGTCTATGAGGACCCTGTTATATTCCTGACACAATTGAAAATTCACTTTTTCACTCTTCCAGACAATCATTTATTCGGTCATCGATCCTCTTATTTTTCACTCATTCATTCAGCAGGGGTGTGCAAATAAGAAATAGCTCATGGTGAAAGGCAATCTTGGAACACCTTGGGACCTAATTCATACTCTACATGCAGATAAAAATCTGACCCTTACGAGGCTCTCATTCCCAAAGAAAATCAAAGTCATTTAATCCAGTGCTTTAAAGATTCTGATTTAGATAGAATTTGTACTTCAGTTTTTTCGCAGACTCATCTCGAACTGGTGTTCTCCTGGCACAGCTCTTGTTTCTGGACAGTGCATGCTGAATTGCATAAGAAAAGCGAGCCCACGCTCATTCATCTTGGATAAAATCTTCCTAAACACTCAATGTACGAAACTAAACCCCACCTCATCCTCCAAAAAAAAGCATACCTGCACCTGTTTGCCCTATTTAGCTCTACTTTGGAAATGTGTATCTTTTTTTTTACATGGGCAGGCACCAGGAATCGAACCCGGGTCCTCTGGCATAGGCAGGCAAGCATTCTTGCCTGCTGAGCCACCATGGCCCACCCTGAAAATGTGTATCTTGATACAATTCTATGATCAACAAGAATCTCAGTAATTCTTGCAGAAGAACTGCAGCAGATGTCTTGGGCTCCCCAAGGTGGGAGACACGGCCAACCCCACCCTCCACATCTCTGCAAGAGCATGTCTCTGCCTGGAGTCTGCCAGCGCGGCCGGCCGAAAGTGCAGGAGCACTAACACAACCTTCCTGACCCCCTGCAGTTCTCCATTCGCGACTGATGGGAGTTGGTTATTTACCCCAGCTCATTGCCCTTCCACGGGGCCTGTTTTATGCTGGCTCCCCATGGGTCCCTGTGAAACTGAGCTCAATTGCCCGCAGAGGCAACAGTGCTCTCCTAAAAATGCTCTTCCCTTCCTTGCTTCAAGTCCCACTGCCCTACAAGTGTTTCCTGGGATCACCTCCCAGCTAAGCCTCTTGCATTCAAATCTCCATCTCCAGGTATCCTGGGAGAATCCAAACTAAGGCAGGGGCACATCGCCAGCATCCACAAAGGGCCCTTGAAAATCCAAATGTTATATTATCAGAAGTACTCTCTCTGTCTAGCCCTCCCCCCCCCCCAATTAATTTAGCTCTGAAAACTCAGAAGAATTTTGTAGTCACTCACTGTTGTGGGAGTGGGGAATGTATGGGTATTGGGGGCTAGTTGTAGGCCAACTTTAGTGCTGATTTATTATTTCTTTCACTTACTTAGCGTTGTCTGTTGCATATATAAAAGTAGAGAGAATAGAGTAACGAACCCCTATGTACCTACCACCAGGTTTGACAAGCATCGCTTCATAGCCAATCTTATTTCGTCTATACCCCCATCCATTTCCTCTCCCAACCCACCCAAGTTATTTTGATGCAAAATCCAGATAAGATACCATTGCACCTCTAAATATTCGATATCTTTGAAATAAAAAGACTCTCATAAACATAAGCATACCAGTATTATCACATCCAAAAAATTAACAGTATCACCAGATATTGAGTCAGTGTTTAAATGGCCCCAACTGTTTTACTACTATTATTGCTATTTACAGTTTGTTTGAATTATGATCTAAATAAGCTTCATATCTTTTGATTGGCTGATAAATCCCTTAAGACTCTTTTAACCTATAGACTGTTTTATTACTATTATTGCTATATACAGTTTGTTTGAATTATGATCTAAAGAAGCTCCGTATCTTTTGATTGGCTGATAAGTTTCTTAAGACTCTTTTAACCTATAGACTCCCCCTCTACCTCTTTTTTCTTTCCTTGCAATATATTGGTTGAAGAAACCTGGTCATTTGTTCCTATGTAGTTTCCTAAGATCTGGATTTTACTAACTACATCATCATGGTATCATTTCACATGTTCTCCTGTTCCCTCTATTTTCTGTAAAGTGGTAGTCAGAGCAAGAGATTTGATCAGATTCAGTTCAATGTCTTTCCAAACTGACTTCATATGTGGTGCCGGGTACTTCCATCAAGAGGGAGGTACATCAGTCTGGTTTTTCTTTTTTATCCAGTTTCTTTCTTGATGAAAAATATGTAATGTTTACACTGTCATGGGATAAACAGAATCAGGCTATTACCAATAAAACTGTGTGAAGTCTTTGTGCAGACATATGTTTTCCGTTCTCTTGGGTGAGTCCTAGATGGATGGGTTATATGCCAAACTGTTTTCCAAACTGGTTGCCATTTTACATTTCCAACAGCAGTGTATGAGAGTTCCAGTTTCTCTACATCTTCACCAATACAGTGTACGGTCAGTTAAAAAACATTTTTAGCCATTCTAGTGGGACCTCATTGTGATTTTTTTTAACTTTGCACTTTTCTAATGATGAGTGGTATCTTTTTCAAGTGCTTATTTGCGATCCATTTCTCTTCTTGATGGTGTATCTGTTCAAAACTTTTTGCCCATTTTTTAAATTGAGTTTTGTCTTAGTGAGTTGTAAAAGTTCTTTAAATACTCAAGATCCAAGTCCTTTGTTAGATCTATGTTCTGCAAATATTTTCTCACAGGCTGTGGTTCACCATTCCATTTTTGTAACAGTGTCTTTTGAGGAGGAAAAGTTCTTTTATTTTGATGAAGTGTGATTTATCTATATTTTTCTTTTAGAGGTTGTATTTTTTGGTTATATTTAAGAAATCTCTGCCAAAACCAAGATCACTAATGTTTTCCCACATGTTTTATTCTAGAAGCTTTATAGTTTTTGCTCTTACATTTTGATCCATTTTTAGTTAATTTTTTTATATGGTGTGAGGGAAAAGTCAAGGTTCATTTATCACTGTAAAAATTTATTGAACAATATTTTTTACCTGGGTTATTGGGTTTCATCCTGACAACAGTTCTTCAAAGTAGGTATTATTACATCCATTTTACAAATGAAGAAACAGAGGCTCAGAGATGTTAAGAACTTCATTAGCTCTCGCCCCCAGGTTGCACTGGTAGGAATGTGCATGTGATTCTTCTTAAGGTATGAATCCCCATCTTCTTCCTTTTGTTAAAAATGTGAGTAGAGTCCTTTATCCATTAGGATTCTTTGGTTGCAGACAGCTGGGATCACCCAACACTTAACCCTACTGCCTAAAACAAGCAGAGGATGTATTGGGTGTCTTAATCCTAAAGGTAGGGCTGGCTTCCTTAGTTTATTGGGGTACAGTTGATGTTCCCAGGACTCCACAGGTTCCCATCTCTCTCTGCTTGTCTCCGCTCACCTCCTTTCACTGGCTTCCTTCTCGGGTTTCAGGTAGAGGCCGTATGATGGTAGCAGCTTGCAGAGTCAAGGCCAGTCAAGAGAAGCATCTGCCTCGTTCCCAGAAGCCCCAGCCTCCCGCTTGCTCTACCTGAACCCTCAGCTTCTGATTGGATGACTCAGGAGGAATATAAAGACAAATCCTTTCTGCAAATGCACCAGAGGGCTGTTTCTCAAAGCCTGCCCACCGGCCACCTGCATCAGAACCACCTGGGGCACCTATTAACATGCAGCTTTCTGGGTCCAAGCCCCTCTTTTTACATATGGGCTGGCTACAAGACCCCTAGAAGGGAAGTGTCTTCGTCAGGGAGCCTGGGTGGTCTAGGGTAGGAACTCTGGTCCTCTAATTTCAAACCTCAGGGAGGAAAGGAGAGTGAATGAGGAGCAGGAAAATGTCCCAGTTTTCACTCCTCCAAATCCCAGGTATTTTCCCTTTGACTCCAAACATTAGGGGGAAAGCCCAGGACTGACCCTGGCTCCCTTTGTAGGGAGGTGTCCTCCTGGTGTGGTCAGGACTCTGCATGTACCTGACTGCGCCACTGCCCTCACTGCTGGGGGAGACTCAGTGTAGCCAGCGGTGATCAGGTCTCCCGGCCTCCTATGCAGGCATCTTTGGTTAAAGGGAGGCCTGGCTCAGGGGAAGTTGCTGGGTGGAGCCCCAGCACTGACATGGCACGGGAGAGCTGAGCAGACAGGCAGGTAACCCAGGCAGAGCCTGTCAGGTAGGGAGGGAACAAGAGGAAGGCCAGGACATCAGCCAGAGAGGAGGCCACACCTTTTCCCTCTGCCCAGCAGAACCCTGTCCACTGCCATTTTAGACTTAGCCAAGGGCCTCATTGGGCAGAGGTGGAGAGAAGCTGCCAAGCCCTGTGGAGCCGAAAGCTTCAAGGCCTGCAGGGCCCCAGCAGGTTCTTCGGGCCCAGGCAGATGCAATGGTCCCATCAGTCAGGTGATGGGCACTGCATCCAGGCTTCATCAATGCCACTTTTAAACGGTCTGCCCTCCCCTGCCATTAGATGTCACCTGTGGCCAGCACACCAGGGAATCAACTGGTTGTTGACTGTTCAACTTAGGAGTACTGTAGGAATAGAGTCTTCTGGTCCCAAACTCTAATTTTGTAGGTGGAAAAATGAGGCTCGGGAGGGGCTCCTATATAATAGGTTCATTACACCTTTTCTCATGGAGCACTGTGGTGAAAAAGTTACCTCTTATTATTTACATATATGCACATGGATATGAAAAATGAAATAAATATATACACATATCACTCGCTATATATGTATATAGGAAATACATGAACAAGGTACAAAATTCAAAAGGCAATCCCCAGTCTCCCATACCCCCACCTAGGGACAACATTGTTATCTCTTCCTTATTTATTCTTCCAGAGACATATTAAAATGTTAGGGGTTGAATTGTGTCCCTCCAAAAGATATGCTCAACTCCTAACCACCAGTCCCATGTATGTGGCTCTTTTGGAAATTGAGTCTTCAAAGATGTGATTAGTTAAAAGGAGGCCCAAATCCAGGATGACTGGTGGTTTGATAAGAGGAGGGAAATTTGCATACGAAGACACAGCCACGAGAGAAGAAGCCGCAGGTGATGGAAGCAGAGATTAAAGTGCCGCTGCTTAGCCAGCCAGGGAACGCCATGGATGGCTGGCAAACCACCAGAAGCGAGGAAGAGGCAAGGATGGATTCTCCCCTGTGGGTCTCAGAGGGAGCGTGGCCCTGCCAACTCCTTGATTTTGAACTTCTAGCCTCCTGAACTGTGACACAATGAATTTCTGTTCTTTTAAGCCACTAGGTTTGTGGTATTTTGTCACAGCGGCCCTAGGAGTATTATACAAACATAAATATTTTTTAAATCACAAACTTTATTTACTATACTTCCTGTTCTGCGCTTTGCTTTTGCATGTAATGATATAGCTTGGAGATCACTTAATTTTGGTACCTGGCTACATCACTCCTTTTAATAGTGACATAATATTTAATTGCATGGCCTTAGCATAATTTATTTAACCAGCCCCCTATTTAGGGTCCAAACTTTAGTTACAAAAACAACACTGCGTTGACTAAACTGGTGCATATTATATATGTCTTCGGGCACCTGTATACCTGTAGGATAAATTTCTGAAAGTGGAATTGCCGGAACATGGAGTTTGTACATTTCATTTTGGGGGGGCAGATATTGCCAATTTCTTCTCCAGTGGGGCAGTACCAATTTTCTTCGAATGGTGTGTGAAGGTGCCTCCTCCCCCAGCTTCACCAGCATATAGGTTAGTTGTTGGCTTTTTTGGGTACGTTTGTTTTGCCAGTCTGATAAGTGAAAAACGGTATCTCTTAGTTTAAATTTACATTTCTTATATTATGGACGAGGCTGAGCATCTGAGACAAAAACCCAGAGGATAGTTTGCAACAGGACTGGGGTGTGGCCTCTTCCCTATACTGAGCCGCAGCGCCCTCCCACCCCCTCACCTGGGATGACTAACAGTTTCTCCTGGGCAAAAGGAAGAGTCATGTTTTATTCAGGCACCCTGGTCTGTCCTGCTTTGCTGTTCCTGAGGGCTGGGACTTGGCCTCTGATGTAGATCAGAAGGATTTGCAGCCAGAGAATGGCAAGATGAGACCTGCTTTTATTGGAAATAGGGCTTGGGTAGGTGAGGAGGGGATTGGAGGCTTCTCACCTGAAGATGAGAGCTGCTGAAGTCTGAGCCACCCAATGGGGAAGGACCCGGGGCTGACCGGGTGAGGTCCAGGAAGGAGCGAGACAGGCAGCCTCGGGATAAGCGGGGGTGGGTGGGGGCGCGAGGATGAGGATAAACTTCTGTGGGATGGCCAAAACGGAGGACGAAACATTCGTCCGATAAAGTCTTCCCTGAGGACAGAGGCATGGAGTGGTCATACGTCCAAATGAGGGATGACAAATTCAGGTCTGTCTGGCCTCATCAGGCTAAACCACCTCTGGGCGTATCCCGCTCCCAACTCTGCAATGACACAATCTGGTTTCCTGGAAGATCATTAACAAAGAGCTGGAGAAGCAAAGCCCTCCTGGCAGTGCCCCTGGTTTACCAGTTGGGGTCTAGCTCCTTTCTTTGTTTCCACCCTCTGCCCTTCTGGCTGGAGGATAGAAGGATGGGGGTGGGGTGTGGCTCTTTGCTTGGTGGCTGGACGGCCTACAAGAGGCTCTTTAGTCTCTCTTAGGGCTGCAGAAAAAATACAGGATGCTCAGAGAAACGTGAATTTCAGACAAACAATGAATAGTTTATTAGTATAAGTATAACTTATGCATAAAAACATACTTATACTTAAAAACCTTTTGTTGTTTATCTAAAATTGGAATTTCACTGGGGGTCCTGTATTTTTATTTGCTAAAACGGGCAACCCTACCAGTTCTTCCGTAGCAGAGGCCATGGCCGCTGCTGCCTGATGCATGCACAGATCCTGGTCCTGTGAGGTCAGAAAGAGGGTGTTCGCACCCCTTTCCCAGGTGAAAAACGGAGGCTCCAAGGGGCAAAATGAATTCTGTAAGGTCAAGCAGTAATTAAGGAGCCAAAGGAGAATCCCAGCCCTTGCCAGTCTGTCTCCAAAATTCAAGCTCTCTGCACACCCCCCACGCAGCTTGGCAAACCACCCCCTCTTGAAGCAGGAAGGCTTTAGCGGTGGGGTTCAATTCACACAAAAGGAAAAAGGCCGACAGAGTGGAGGCCTCCAGGAAGTCAGCTGCAGAAACAGACTCGGTGCTAGAATATTCAAAGTGATTTTGCAACCAAGAACCTCTTAGTAATAACAATACCAACCCCTGTCATTTGCATAGCTCTCTAAAGTTAACAAAGATGTCCACAGCCGTTAATAAGAATGACAGAGAAAGCAGATGGGGGAGAGAGTGGTTTATAGGACCCCTTGGGGCCCTGGGAGATTTCCTGTGCTCTCACTGGGTGTGGGGGTGGGGGCCAGAAGAGGGCAGACCCACCCTGGCGGAGTTCCAGGAGCTTCTAGCTTAGGGACCTGGATGGACCCACAGGCAGGGAAGGCAGAGCTGGGCGGCAGGCAAAAGAGCTCTTGTCGTGGGTTGCCCGTTCCAGCTCTGCCTGTAATACCCCAGCGGGTGTGAACGTGTGAACGGTTTTCAGTTCCTGACACTTCCTGCTGGATTGTATTCCTAACGGTGGTAACCAATCTGTGCTCTCAGCGAGTGTCTGAAAGTCGGCTGGATGAGACTTGGATGGGAGGAAACGGGGAGCCCAGGCCCCCCAGGCTGCGGAGAAAGCTGAAGGTGGCTAATGACAGCTGGAGGGGAGGGGCTTGGGACACCTGCGGAGGGCGAAGACGTTGGAGAAAATTTTGATCAGAATGAGATTTGTGTAAATCACACCGTACTTCCCATTGACTCAGGATGCTCTCGGACACTTAACCTCAAGTTCTGAGCCTGCAGTTGGCAGAGGCTACTGAACACTTGCATTTTGAGTTTCTCTTCCCCTTTTCATGTGCCATGTGGAGCAGGGGGTGGGGTGGGGTGTGTCTAAGGCCATCTGGACTTATGGAGCTCCAGGAGCTGCTTAAAAGAAAATTGGGGAATCTATTGAAAAGCTACAAAATAAAAATTAAAAAGTGATGAGGATACAGATCCTCCTCCCACACAACTTTTTTTTTTAATATGACTTTTTTTAAAACCACTTTCCTTCATAAGTGGCTCTGTCTAAAAGTGTAGTCATGTAAAAACTGCTGAGAAGACAGGTTGATGTGATAAAGTTTTATTTCAAATTTGCTGCTAAGAGAGATACTTTAGAAAAAAATCCAATTCACAGATTCTCTCTGGGCAGAAACATTTGATATGAAAAAAAAATTAGATAATCATTGTCAAACTGGATTTAAAAAATAATTTGGGTAAATAAAGATCATTAGACTGTTTGCAAGATGGAGGTTGGTATGTGTGTAATCTAACTCCCAGAGAAGGTCTTACTCTCAATAAAATGTACTTAAAACCACGCGCGTATTTTATGAGGAATGCTAATTGCTTTCTTGAGAGCCCCTGGGATGCCCGTACAGTGTCAGGGGAGTGTACAAGGAAAGCATTTTGACAGTTTCTGCTAAAGTTAAACATAGTCCACCCTGCAATCCAGCAAATACATTCCTGAGAATATCCCAAGAGAACTGAGGGTTTATGTCCATCAAAAGACACAGGCAGTAGGGCAGGCCATGGTGGCTCAGTGGCAGAGTTCTTGCCTGCCATGCCAGAGACCCAGGTTCGATTCCTGGTGCCTGCCCATGCAAAAAAAAAAAAGACACGGGCAGTATTGTTTGTAGCAGCTTTTACTGAATGGCCCCAAATTGGAAATAGTCCAAATGTCCATCGACAGGACAATGCATAAATAAATAATTGTAAATTCATGTCTTGGAATATTACCTAGAAATTTTTAAAAAGAATGGCTACTTAAACTTGCCAACCCCCAACCAAAACCATTCCAGCCAGTCCTAAAGTACACCTAGTAATATATAAGATTCTACGAAGGTTCCATGCACTAGGGTAACTTTCCAGAAACCTACAACCTTCAGATGGGTCCTGGACCAGGTAAGTCCTGAAACTTAGAGGGCCCAGCCTCTCCAAAATATCAGCTAATTCCATCTCCCAATCCCATATTATTGGCAGCCCCATCCAATGTGAAAAAATTAGAATGGCCGTAGCCCAAATACCCCTAAAGAGTGGGATAGAAAGATCAAAGGTGATGGTGGAGTTATACAGAGAAGGTAGGGTTTAACAAATGAATATGAATGCTGAATCACTAAATTGATATTTCTTTTAGTCTCCAGTATGTTAGAGCAGCTAGAACTAAAAACCTAAAATTGTGAAATTGTAACCCATACCAAACTGTAAAATCTGTTCTACAACTAATTGTTGTGCTGTGCTTTGTAATTTATTGCTTTCTTGTATATATGTTATTTTTCACACAAAAAAATTGATGGTGATGATAAAAAAAATATTTATTCCTTCTAGCCTCCTATGTTCTGGAGCAGCTAGAAGGGAAAATCTGAGATGATGGTATGTTAGCCCATGACAAACTCTGGGATCTGTCCTGTAACTACTTGTTGAACAGTGCTTTGAAAACTATTGCTTTTTTCTTTCTTTGCTTTGCATATATGTTATATTACACAATAAAAAAAGTCAGAAAGAAGAAAAGAACAGCTACTTATACACATAATATGTGTAACTGTGATGTTACGATTTAACAAATGATGATAATTACTGAATCATTATATAGATATTTCTTTTTAGTTCCTAGTGTATTAGAATAGCCAGGGGGGAAATATCTGAAATTGCTGAACTGTAATTGAGCTGCCTTGATCTCTGATAATGATTGTATAACTATATAGTCTTTATCTTGTGTTTGTAAAACTCTTGTGGCTGACCTCCACTTGTGCCCCCTTATCCTGTTTTTCAACTTTTTTAATGATGTTTTATGAGTTTTATGATCACTAAAGCCTTTAATGTTATTACTAAAGGGACTTGAGTCTGCCCAGAATGAACCCACCCCAATTAAAAAAACTATCTTGCTGGACAGAGCTGGATCTAACCAAAAATTGGCCTGACATGCACAGTGGCTTAAACTTTAACCTAGAAGTGACCTGTACCTCATTATAATACTAGAAATCATGCCATCATCATGTTAAGACTGTGTCATTTTCTTACATACTTTTCTGTGACCAAGGATGTAATCAATCTGTGCATGCTCAATAATTAGATCATCCCTAACCTCATCATCTTGAACGATTGTGCTCATCATCCTAAAATATTTTCATACTATAAAACTATCAGAGTTGTCGCAGTCTGGGGAGACAGATTTCTGGGCCGATAGGCCATCTGATCTCCGGCTTCACACTTAGCAATCAACTATTTCTCTGTTTGAAACCCGTGAATCAGGAATTGGTCATTTGAGTGCATAAAACACAGAACACACTGCTTTTGATCAGTATCATAGGGATGAATCTCACAGATATGATGTTGAGCAAAAGAATGCAGACTTACATACATGTAAGTGTATAAAGTTCAAAAAGAGGCAATTGTCAGACTAGCAGTTACTTGGGTGTCAGGGGGTGATAAGAATCTTGTGTCTGGGTGCTGCCTGCACTACATGGTATATTAAGCTAAATAATAGCCCGCAGAGATATCAAGTCCTAATCTCTAGAACCTATAAATGCTACCTTATACAGGAAAAGGGTCTTTGCAGATGTAACTAAGTTAAGATTCTTCATCATCCTGGATTACTGTGGTGGGCTCTAAATGCAATCACAAGTGTCTTTATAAGAGGCAGACGAAGGTTTGATAAGACAGAGAAGACCATGTGCCAATGGAGGTGGAGACTGAAGGGATGTGGCCACAAACCAAGGAGTGCTCACAGCCCCCAGAAGCTGGAGGAAGTTCACAGAATCTTCCTTAAAGTTTCTGGAGGCAGCCCTGCCAGCATCTTAGTTTCAGCCCAGTAACACTGATTTTGGATTTCTGGCCTCCAAAACTGTGAGAGAATAAATTTCCATTGTTTTAGGTACCATGTTTGCGGTAAGTTGTTACAGCAGCCACAGGAGACCAAGATGCGTGGGTAGATCCCCATGCAAAAATTCATTGCTCTGTACACTTAAGATGCGTGCCGTGTACTGTATTTGATATACTTCAATATAAACTTTTAAAAGAAAGGGACTGCAGTGTGCCTTGGCTCTGTGGTTCTCAATATATTTTTTGCCTCCAACTGTTAACATGAGCCACCACGCCCCCCCTCCCATCTGTCTTCACTGAGAGGGCCAGGTGGACAGAGGGGCTGATGAAGGAAGGAGGGTGGGGGGCAAGACTTTCAGTCCCATAGAGTATTTGACAAGGTGAGGTTGAGGGCCGCCGTCAGTATCACCTGGGAAGATTCCTGTATCAGAATCTTCATTTTTAACAAACTCCCTGGAGAATGGAGGTAGAGTCGGGTCTCATCTTCACCACCTACAGGGGCATCCAGGATGCCTCCCAGTGAGGGCACAAGTTCAGCTGTGCTTTGAAGGTCAGATTATGAAATCTAGAGAAAGGAAAGTGTTTCCAGCAAAGGGAACAGTTGTGACCAGGAGCACAGATGACAGGGTCCCTGTGCCATTTCCCATACTCACTCACCACTCCCCCCTCCCCATCCCCATGCATTTCACCTGCCCATAACACCTCTATCCCATCCCCGGAGCCCGTCCACAGCAGAGCATGGCTGAGGACTTCAGCAGAAGTCTGGGAAATAAGGTGATTCCAATGGTGTGTAGGTAAATTGTAACAAACTGCTGAGTGGGTGTGGGGGGATTTGTAGCATTTGCCCATTTCAGTGGTATAAATACTCCCATCATGTTCATTAGGATGGACTTAGAACCCAGAGGCCCAAGTCTCTACTGAGCTGGGAGGGGTGGGGACTTCCTGTGAACTTAACCAGGCCACCAAAGTTGGGGGGAGAGGGCAGCTATGACAGAGGAACGCATGATGTCTGCAGGTGAGATTGACTTGCAAATGGTTCCGCCAACCTCCCCTCCACACACATGTGTATGAGACAGAGCAAATATGGCAAAACTATAACAGGTGTCGAATCTGGATGGGAGATATAAGCTGCACCCATTTTTTTGTTTGTTTGTTTGTTTGTTTTTAGCTTTTCTCTAAGTTTGTAATTTTTCACAATGAAAAGTTAGAAAAAAAATTAAAACAAAGATTCCAGCCTCACTCTGGGGTGGGACCTTCATCCCTGAATCAGGGCATTCTCTGGAATAGACACAGGAAGGACTGCACCTGGCTGTCCCTCCTCCTGGCCTTTTCTAGGGAGGACCTGCAGCTCCCCCCATCTCAAGGGGATGTCAGGACAGGGTCAGCCTAGCAGAGGCAGCTAAGTCTGGGCTTGGAGGGTTGGGAAGGGGGCGCTCCGAGATCCCTCTCTGCAATCCATACACACAGCCTTACACAGGGGCATATATACCCATGTGCACATGACTGTTCAGGCACACATGGGTGTGTAACACACATGCACAAACACACACAGTTTTGTGCAACCACACACAAGGGTGCATATGCATTCCAGGTACACACGGACACTCACAGATACACCTATGCACCTGGCTGCTAACAGATTCTCTGGGAGAATTGTGCTCAGACCAGGGATGGACAGTGCTGGGCAGGGAAACTGGGCAAGAAAAGAGAAGTGAGGGGAAGAAAAGGGGAGGGAGTCCTGAGGACAAGGCGAGTGGAAAGGCTGGACTATGCCTGGGGACCCCAGGAAGCACAGTCGTCCCAGTTCCCTTTCTAAGAATGCAGCCTCTCCCTGGCTAGCTGAAGCGAGCCCCTCCCCTAGGCTCTGCCCACCTGCAAAGGCATTTGCAGCCAAGAAACTCTTTTGAGTGATGGGTTCAGCTGGTAACTAGTCCCTTGGGGTGCTAGGTTTGTGATGGTTGGGTTCTGGTGTCAACTTGGCCAAGTGATGATGGCCAGTTGTCTGGACAGGCAAGCACTGTCCTGACCGTTGCTGCAAGGATAATTTGTGGCTGGTTGATAAATCAGAAGGCAGGGAGATTAAATCATCAGTCAGCTGACTGCACCTGTGGTTGATTACATCTGTGATCAACTAAGGCATGTCTCCCATGGGATAACCCAATAAGTTGAAGGCTTTTAAGGAAGAAGAAAGCCTCACTGCTTCTTCAGCCAGCGAGCCTCTCCTGTGGAGTTTGTCGAGAGCCTTCATTGGCGCTCCCAGGTTCATAGTCTGCCCTACAGATTTTGGACCCTTCCATTCCCATGGTCACGGAGACACCTGTTTAAATCTCATATTTACAGATTTCTCCCATTGTTTCTGTTTCTTTAGAGATCCCTGACTAATACAATGTCCATCCACTCAGACCACGCCTGGCCTTCCACAAGCCTGTGTGCAGTGGGGCTAACGGTGCAGGAAGGCAGAATGGTGCACGGGCCCTTCCGGTGGTTCTGAGGTTCCCCTCCCCTCACCCCTGTTCCACCTGTGCTCCGCCCCCTCCTCGCCTGACTTCTGATGATGGCGGGCCTTCATCCCCCTGGCCTCCTCCCACTTGCTTCCTGTTTTGCCCATGACTCTCTGTACACTATAATCCTCATGGGTCTGCCCCACCCCCCAGGAGCCAGTTTCTAGATTTGTCTCCTGTCACGTGTGGGGACCCCGCAGGCTGAAGTTCCTGTGCCAGTGAAGACAGAGGCGAGGATGAGGTTCAGAAGAACAGAGGCAGGGAGAAGCCATTTATAATTGATGGCTTAGGGCACAGTTATGTGCATCATTAATGCAAGGCACCTTTTTTTAAGCATCACATTTTTTAAATCACTGCTTATAGGTCCATATTCTGGTTCGACCTCAAGAACGGCCCCAACGGTTCTGCCGTGGTTATCTGCAGCAACATACTGGGCAACTTCAAGCTGTGTCCCAGCCTTACTTTCTCCAATCTAATAGGCTTGTTCTAGTTTGCTAGCTGCCGGAATGCAACACACCAGAGATGGATTGGCTTTTAATAAAAGGGGATTTATTTCATTAGCTCTTCAGAGGAAAGGCAGCTAACTTGTGACTGAGGTTCTTTCTTATGTGGGAAGGCATGGGGTGATTTCTGCTGGTCTTCTCTCTAGGCCTCTGGGTTCCAGCATCTTTCCACGGGGTGATTCCTTTCTGCATCTCCAAAGGCCTGGACTGAGCTGCGAGTGCCAAGATGAGATATGCTGAGCTGCTTGGGCTGTGCTATGTTGAGTCTCTCATTTAAGCACCAGCCAATTAAATCAAACATCATTCATTGCAGCAGGCAAGCCTCTTAGCTGACTGCAGATGGAATGAGCAACAGATGAGGTTCATGTACCATTGGCTCATGTCCACAGCAACAGAACTTGGTGCCTTCACCTGGCCAAGCTGACACCTGAACCTAACTACCACAAGGCTGTATCTACCTTTGTGCCCCTATCTGAAGAGGAGAGATGCCAAGGGGAAGTACAGTTTCTGGCAGCTGTTCCTCTGCTCCATCTAACAGATGCCTCCAGGAGGAAGTGGTGCTGGAATTGGCTCCTCTCAGTTTGTGAGAGCCTGTTGCAGATATAGCTTCCCAACTGTGTGTGTTTAGTAATGTCATGCTGATAGCTTGGCCATGATGGGAGTATTTATACCAAGGAAATGGGCAAATGCTACAAATGCCCCCACGCCAACTCAGCAGTTTGTTACAATTTACCTACATACCATTGGAATCACCTTGTTTCCCAGCCTTTGCTGAAGTCCTCAGCCTGGCCCTGCTGTGGACAGGCTCTGGGGATGGGATAGAGGTGTTATGGGCAGGTGAAATGCACCGGGATGGGGAGGAGGGAGGGAGGGGGGAGTGAGTGTGGGAAATGGCACAGGGACCGTCATCTGTGCTCCGGGTCACAACTGTTCCCTTTGCTGGAAACACTTTCCTTTCTCTAGATTTCACAATCTGACCTTCAAAGCACAGCTGAACTTCTGCCCTCACTGGGAGGCTTCCTGAACACCCCTGTAGGTGGTGAAGATGAGACCCGACTCTGCCCCTCACTAGCTGTGTGACTTTGGGTAACTTAACTGCAAAGCCTCACTCCCCATCTCCATAAACTAGGAGTTATGATATTCATGTCAACACGGTATGGGGACTGGGCAAGGCGACCAGTGGGACGCACGCAGCCCAGAGCTGGCACACAACCAATAATTGATAAACAGCAGTCTCTTTTTCTCCTCGTGTCAGGCCCATGGCAGACTGCAGGCACCTCTGATTAGCCTGAGTTGCAAAAATTGTAAAGGCACCAACCTGGCCAGATTGGCTGTCAGATTCGATTAAAAATTCCAGATCCATGTTGCTTACGAAAGGCACTCCTAAAACATAAGAATATGAAAAGTTGAAAGTAAATGGATGGAAAATACTAATCGAAAGAAAGCTAGTGTATCTATACAAATATCAAACAAAAGAATATTTAAGACAAAAAGTATTTATCAGGGAAAACAAGGAGGTCTGCATCATGGTTATAGGAACAACCTACTAAAATGAAACAATTCTCAAGTTGTATGTTGTGATAGCCTCAAATATATATAAAGAAACAAAGTGAAAGATAACTCACAGAATGGGATAATATATTTGCAAATCATGTATCTGATAAGGGACTGGTCTCTAGAATATATAGGAACTCCCACAACTCAATAATAAAAAGGCAAATAATCCATTTAAACAATGGGCAAAAGATCTATTTTAGTTTATTAAAGCTGCCAGAATGCAATATACCAGAAACAGAGCAACTTTAAAAAAAAGTAATGTATTAAGTTGCAAGTTTACAGTTCTAAGGCCATGAAAATGTCCAAATTAAGGCACCAACAAGAGGTTACGTTCACCCAAGAAAGGCTAATACCATCCAGAATGCTTCTGTCAGCTGAGAAGACACGTAGCTGGCACCTGCTGGGGTCTCTGGCTTCTGGACACCTCTGTCAGCTGGGAAGGCACAGGGCGACATCTGCTAGTTTTCTCTCCTCATTTCATAACGCTTCCCTGTGGGCATTTTCCTTCTTCATCTCCAAAGATCTCTGGCACTTTCCAAAATGGTTCCCTCTTAAAGGGCTCCAGTAAGCAACCCCACCTGGGAATGGATGGAGACACACCTCCGTGGAAAACATCTAATCAATAGCCACAACATCTAACCCCACTTGGAATGGATGGAGACACACCTCCGTGGAAAACATCTAATCAATATCCACAACATCTAACCCTACCTGGAATGGATGGAGACACACCTCCATGGAAAACATTTAATCAATATCCACAACATCTAACCCTGCCTGGAATTGATGGAGACACACCTCCGTGGAAAACATCCAATCAAAAGTTACCACCCACAACGGGGTGGGTCATATCTCCATGGAAACAATAAAAGCGATCCCACCGGCGATATTGATTGAGGACTAACCAGCGTGGCTCTCCTGGGGCACACGTCAGTTTCAAACCGGCACAGGGTCTGAATAGACATGTCTCCAAAGAAGGTACACACATGGCCAGTAAGCCTAGGGAAAGATGATCAACATCCTTAGCCAAAGGGAAATGCAAATCAAAACCATAAGACACCAGGCCACACCCACTAGTATGGCTATGGTAGAAAAGACAGAGAACAAGTGGTGAGGATGTGGTCACATTGAAACCCTCATGCCCTGCCGTGGGATGTAAAATAGTGCAACTGCTTTGGAAAACAATCTAGCAGTGCCTCAAAAGCTTAACATGGAATTAATAATAGGAGGGTATATGGTGTGCTGGCTTGAAAGGATTTATGTACCCTAGAAAAGCCATGTTTTAATCCTAATCAGTCTTGTGGGACCAACCCTTTCTCTTAATCTCTGTTCAGTACTATAGGTTGGAAACCTGACTGGGTTATCTCCACGGAGATGTGACTCAATCAATTGTGGGTATTAAACTTGTTTAGATGGAGACGTGTCTCCACTCATTCTACGTAGGACTTGATTAGTTTACTGGAATCCCATGAAGCAGAATGATGGGAGATTCTGAGAGCAGAGAATAACAACAGAATGATGAGAGCCATAAGGAAATCCTACACAGCCAGGGACCTTTGGAGAGGAAGGAGGAAGGAAAATGCCTCCCCTGGGAACTTCATGAAATAAGAAACTGGAATTTCTTTTCTAAAACTACTTGTTAAAATGAACTTTGAAATTTATTGCTTTTTTGTGTATATGTTATATCTCACAATAAAAATTGTTAAAAAAAAAAGTTTAACATGGAATTACCATCCAACAAGCAATTTTACTCCTAGCGTAAAATTTTCTAAGAGAAATGAAAGCATACGTCCACACAAAAATGGATGCATGAATGTTCATAGCAGCATTTTTCATAATAGCCAAATGTGGGAACAATGCAAATATCCATCTACTCATAAATGGATACCAACAATGTGGTTTATTCATATGATGGAATATTATTTGGCAATAAAAACGAATGAAGTACTGATACCTGTTACAACACACATGAACTTTGATTATATTATACCAGCTGAAAGAAGCGAGTCACAAAAGACGACATGTTAAATGATTCCATTTCTATAAAATGTCCAGAATAGGCAAATCCATAGAGACAGACTGTGGATTGGTGGTTGCCTAAGGTTGGGAAAATTGGGAGGGGAAATGGGGATGGGGTTTCTTTATGGAGTGATGAAATATTCTCAAGTTGATTGTGGTCATGGTTACATATCTCTGTATATAAACCACAAATCACCAAAATATATACTTGAAATGGGTGAATTTCTAGTATATGAAGTATATCTCAATAAAGCTATTATATATACACATGTGCATACATATATAAAGCAAAAGTGAATTAGCCTTGATTTTATTCTTGCTTCTTATTTCCAGGTTCACTTCTTGAGAACAGTCCTGGAGCCTGGCAAGACGGTCGCTCCCAACTTTGAAGGAAGCTCCTCTACTGCTTGTCATCAGGTGGTGGTTGACAAGGACCCTGGGATTGTCTTCCCAGGTCTTTCATCAGCCCTGGCTCAGAATGTGGCTCCCAAAGGGTTTCTGCCTTCTCTTTTGTGGCTGAATGGAATCAGGATGGGACGAGGGTTCTGGGAAGAGGTATATATAAACAACCTGCCCACTTGAACCATTTGATGTGTCTGGTCAAATTTGCCCTTGCTGAAGATTTGGGGTCTTGAGAAGAGTCACCCTGATACACCAGGCATTTCCTATTGTGTCTAGCTCCCTCCTTCTTCTTGCCCTTTCAGAGCCCAAACAGCGCTCTTTCTTGGACTCACACACTGAGCAGTTTGTTGACCATATTGTGTTCATGTGTGTGTTTAACTTTTTATTTTGAAAATTTTCAAACTTACAGTGACAAAAGTAATACAAACCCCATGCAGAGAACTCCAACATACCCTTGCCCTCCAGATACCTAGATTCTCCCATTTTCACATTTTGTCACATTTGCCGTATTATTCTATCTATAGATCTATATCGATCTATCTGTCCTTCCATCTATCAATCCATTTTCTGAATCCTTAAGTGTAGGTTGATTACATCATCCTCCTTGAACACTTGATACTACCATGTTCATTTCCAAAGAACAAGAATATTCATGTATGTAACCACCTTAAGAGTAGTTATCAAGCTCAAGAAATTTGACATTGGAATAAACTTACAGTCTACATTCCAATTTTTCATATGTCCCAATAATGTTCTTTTGAGTCTTTTCCACTCCCTTGTCAGATTCCATCCAGGATCATGTGTTTGATTTAATTGTCATTGTCTTTTTAGTTGCTCTTTCTTTTTATCTTAATTGTGAGAACATGTATATAACTTGAACTTTCCCATCTTAGCCACTTCCAAGCATGCCATTCAGTGGGATCAATCACATGAACCATGCTGTAGCACCTCACTACCTTCCATTATTAAAATTTTCCCAACTTTCCAAACAGAAACCCAACACCTTTTATGTATTAACACCTGTTCTCCCTGTCCCCCACCCCTGACAACCTAAGCTCTGACTTATGTCTCTATGAGCTTGCATATTCTTTGACATTTTCTTTGTAATTACCATGACGTTTAAGTTTAACATCCTAAATCTATAACAATCTTTTTTTTTATTAATACCAATTTGACTTCAATAGTATACACAAATATGTTCCTCTACCATCTGTCCCCCCACCTTTTTGTAATTCTTGTCACAAATTACATGTTCATACATAAGGTGTCCCAATTTTTAGATCCTGTAGGAAGTAAAAAGTATGGTTACAAACCAAACATACAATAGTACTGTGCTGGTTTGAAACTGTTATGTACCCGGAAAAGCCATGGCTTTTAATCCTCGTTCAATATTGCTGGGTGGGATCCTTTTTATTAAGTTGCTTCCATGGAGATGTGACCCACCCAATTATGGGTGGGACCTTTAGATTAGGTGGTTTCCATGGAGCTGTGTCTCCACCCATTCAAGGTGGGGTCACCTACTGGAGCCCTTTAAGAGGGAACCATTTTGGAAAAAGTTTCAGACGTAGGCAGAGACATTCGGAGACAAAGAGAGAAAATTCCCTTAGGGAAGCTGTTTGAAATGAGAAGTCAGAGACCCCAGCAGATGCCAGCCACGAGCCTTCCCAGATGACAGAGGTGTTTTGGACCCATCAGCCTTTCTTGAGCCAAGGTTTCTTAGTTGGATGCCTTAGTTTGGACATTTTTAAAGCCTTACAACTGTAAACTTGTGACTTAATAAATTTCTTTTTATAAATGCCATTCCATTTCTGGTATATTGCATTCTGGTAGCTTTAGCAAACTAATACAAGTTCTGTCATTTTTATTTACCCATGTTGTTCACTCTCACTGGAGGTCTTTATTGACCTATTGTCTATTGTCCTTTCGCTTCAACCTGCAGAACTCTCTTTCACATCTCTTGTAGGGTCAGTCTATTGGTGATGATCTTCCTCAGTTTTGGTTTATCTAGGGAATGTCTTAATCTCTCCTTCATTTTTGAAATACCGTTTTGCCAGGTATAGAATTCTTGGTTGGCAATATTTTCCTTTCAGGCTTTAAATATTTCATTCCACTGCCTTCTTGCCTTCATGGTTTCTGATGAGAAATTGGCAGTTAATCTTGAGGCTCCCTTGTAGGTGATACTTGGCTTTTCTCTTGCGGCTTTCAGAATTCCCTCTTTATCTCTGGCATTTGACACTTTGATTATAACATGGCGTGGTATAGATCTATTTGAGTTTATCCTATTTGGAGTTCATTGAGTGTCTTGTATATGTATATTCATGTCCTTCATTAAGTTTTGGAAGTTTTTGGCCATTATTTCTTTGACTATTCTCTCTGCCTCTTTCTATCTTTCTTCTCCTTCTGTGACTCTCACAATGCATACATTGGTGTGCTTGATGGTATCCCACAGGTTCCTCAGGCTCTGTCCACTTTTCTTCATTCTTTCTTCTCTCTGCTTCTCAGAGGGGATGATTTCAATTGTCTTATTTTCAAGTTCACTGGTTTTTTTCCCTGCCAACTCCAATCTGCTGCTGAACACCTCTAGGGAATTTAAAATTTCTGTTTTTGTAGTCTTCAGTTCTGTTTGTTTCCTTTTCATAATTTCCATTTCTCTGTGCATATTCTCTTGGTGTTCATCAATGCTTTTCCTAATTTCTTTTAGTTTTTTTTTAAAAACTAAAATACTAAAAAATGAGCATATTTAGGACTATTTTATCATTGTCTGATATATCTGATTTTCCTTGTTGATGGCTTCTAATGCTTTAATCTTCTCCTTTGCCGGGGCCATTGCTTCCTAATTCTTTGTGTTTTTTGTGATCTTTTGCTGAAACCTGGATGTTTTGATATTTTAATGTGTTGCAGCTGGAGTCTAGACTCTGAGGAAATCTGCTCCTCAGACTTGTCTCCATCTAATGTTAGCACAAAACCTTCCTTGCATGGTAGCACTAAAAAAAAGAAAGAAAGAAGGAAGGAAGGAAGGAAAAGAAAAGAAAAGAAAAGAAAAGAAAAGAAAAGAAAAGAAAAGAAAAGAAAAGAAAAGAAAAGAAAAGAAAAAGACAAGTAATACCTAATTGTTATTGTGCTGGTTTGAATTTGTTGTGAACCCCAGAAAAGCCATGTCCTTTTATCCTCATTCAGTATTGCTGGGTGGGAGCTTTTGATTGTTCCCATGGATATGTGACCCATCCAATTGTGGTAGTAACTTTTGATTAGATGGGTTCCATGGAGATGTGCCTCCATCCATTCAAGATGGGGTTTGCTTACTGGAGCCCTTTAAAAGGGAACCATTTTGGAAAAGGCTTCAGAGCCCATGCAGCTGAGTCCTTTGAAGATGAAGAATGTAAATGCCCTCGGGGGAGCTTCATAAAACAAGAAGCCTGGAAAGAAAGCTAGCAGATGTTGCCATGTTCGCCATGTGCCTTTCCAGTTGAGAGAGAAGCCCTGAACATCATTGGCTTTCTTGAACCAAAATATCTCTCCCTGGATGCCTTAGATTGGACATTTTTATAGCCTTGCTTTAATTTGGACAGTTTCACGGCCTCAGAACTGTAAACTTGCAACTTAATAAATCCCCCTTTTAAAAATCTGTTCCCTTTCTGGTATATCGCATTCCAGCAGCTTTCAAACTAGAAGTTATTATGAGGACTTTTTGTGGACTTAAATCATCAATAAGTAGGTTGTATCTATGGCTGATTACATCTAAAATCAACTGAGGAGATTGCCTTTATCGATGAGAGATATTTCATCCAATCAGTTGAAAGCTTTTGTGATGGTCAGGTTCATGAGTCACCTTGGCCAGGCGATCGTGCCCAGTTGTCTGTTCAAGCAAGTACTGGCCTATCTGTTGCTGTGAGGTAATTTCATGGATGAGATCATGAGCACGTTGGTTGTATCTAGGGCTGATTGCATCTTCAGTCAGCTAAGGGGAGTGTCTCCTGCAATGAATGCTGCTTAATCTAATAACCTGAAGGCTTTTAAGGAGAATTCGGAAGAGAGAATCTCTTTCTGCTTCAGCCAGCCAGCCTCTCCTGGGGAGTTCATTGAAGACCTTTATTGGAGCTACCAGCTTGTGGCTTGCCCTACAGATTTTTTTTTTTTTTTTTTTTTTTTTTTTTTTGGTGGGTGGAAAAATAACTTTATTTCTCTTGAGCTGGGGCCAGGAAGTGTCCAGTCTCAGAACTTCTGGAATGCTTCTTGGTGCTGGCAGCCTTGGTGGCCTTAAGCATGTTGAAGAACATCGTCTTGCTCAGGGGCTGGCACTTGCCCATGGTGATGATTTTGCCAATCTGGAGATCCCTGAAGCAGGGGGACAGATGCACGGACATGTTCTTATGGCACGTCTCAAAGTGGTTGTACTTGTGGATGGAGTGGAGGTAGTTCTGGCAGATGTCAAGGGTCCTCTGTATCGTCATCTTGGTCACCACACCAGATAGGATTCGCCCTTGGATGGAGATGTCATTGAAGGGACATTTCTTATCAATGTCCCTCAATAGCCTTCTTGGGTGTCTTGAAGCCCAGACCAATATTCTTATAGTAACATGGGAGTTTCTCTTTGCCAGTTTCTCCAAGCAGGACCCTCTTCTTTTGGAAGATAATCGGCTGCTTTTGGCAGGCATGCTCGGTCCCTGAACTACCAGGATGTACCCCTAAAGTCCCCAGACTGACCCCATAAATGCTCTCCCACCCTGGGCCCGTACCTGAATCCGCCCTACAGATTTTGGACTCTTATGTCCCCACAGTGGTGTGAGATACTTATATAAATCTTACATTTACAGATATCTCCTGTTGGTTCTGTTTATCTGGAGAACTCTGACTAATACAGCTTGGTACCAGAGGTGGGGTGGTTCTTGAGAAACAGAATTTTAAAAATGCATTTTTACAATTGCTTTTCTACTCTGATTAGACTTAAAGGCACTAATGACTCTGTTTCCAATAATCAAGATGGCACTGACAGTCCATCAGGTGAGTTGACAAGAGAGATACACAAAATATCGCCACTTGATTCTGCTAATAGTATTCTTACATAGGGACAAGGTTCTGGGAAAGAGTGTTTTTAACACTTTAACAGAATTTTTGGAGTTAAAAGGTATAATTAGGGCTGTGCAAGTGTAGCTCAGTGGTAGAATTCTCATCTGCCAAGTAGGAGACCCAGGTTTTACTCCTGGACCCTGCACTCCCAAATTAAAAAAAAACCTCCTTTAAAAAAAAGGTATAATTATGTTAGCTGGTTGTTCCTTGATACTCTGGATACAGTTATAAAAGAAGGGGATGAGCTGAAGGCTTCAGCTTTGCAGCTTAAGTGCCATATGAGTGTGTGGTAGTTAGACTCAGTTGTCAACTTGGCCAGGTAAGCGTACCTAGTTTTGTTGCTGCGGACATGAGCCAATGGTACGTGAACCTCATCTGTTGCTGATTTACATCTGCAGTCGGCTAGGAGGCGTATCTGCTGCAATGAAGGACGTTTGACTTAATTGGCTGGTGCTTAAATGAGAGACTGCAACGTAGCACAACCTAAGCAGCTCGGCATTCCTCATCTCAGCACTCACAGCTCAGCCCAGGCCTTGGGAGATGCAGAAAGAAGTCACCCTGGGGAAAGTTGTTGGAACCCAGGGACCTGGAGAAAAGGCCAGCAGAGACCATCCTGTGCCTTCCCACGTAAGAAAGAACCTCAGTGGAAAGTTAGCTGCCTTTCCTCTGAAGAACTAACGAAATAAATCCGCTTTTATTAAAAGCCAATCCGTTTCTGGTGTGATGCATTCTGGGAGCGAGCAAACTAGAACAGAGTGCCCTGAAGGAAAGTCTTATTTTTTGTAGCCCCAGACTTGAGATCTCTGAAAATCAGGCCCAGAGTCTCATTGTTAGAATAGCAGATTTGCAATGTAAAATGAAATCTCAACTTTGCAGGGTGTCTGCTGTCAAAGTGAGTGCATTGATTGGAAAGGAGTGGGATGTGAAAATTGGGATAGGGAAATATGAGTTGATGGAGACATTGAAACCCTAGATTCTGCTGGTCTTTTCTAGATAAATTTGTAATGATCTGCCCTGAGGTCTGCCTCCAGCCTGCCTTGTGGAAATGGCTTCTGGATCTCCAGTCTGCCCTGAAGAGTCAGCCACCCAACCTCCATTTAAAGAGATTAACACTTCAGCCTGTGAGCCATGTAACTACCTCCCCTGGGGAAACATTCCTTACTCCTCTGTCTAGAGATTAATCCTGTTTCACCAACTGAAACTGCCAAGGAAAGCTCTGAGGTAATTGGCTTGAAAGACACTTCTAATTCTTTTCATCACTCACTCCCACCACCTCTCTTTTCTTCCAGACCAATAACTGGACTAAAGTTCCAACAGACCCCCAAAGGTGAGGTACAAAATGTCACCCAGGAGGAAATACACTATACTCCAAAAGAACTGCATGAGTTTTCCAATTTATATAGATAGAAATCAGTAGAATATGTGTGGCAATGGATATTAAGGGTGTGGGATAATGGTGGGAGGAATATAAAGCTGGATCAGGCTGAATTTATTGATATGGCAGAAATTCTGCATTCATTGTTGTAGCTTGAGGGGTTAGAAAGGGCATTAAGAGTTTGTTTGGATGATTAGCCGAAATGTGGATCAAAAGGTGGCTGACATGACCTGAGATTGAAATGCCAGCACTGCCCTGGTATAATGTAGATGAGGGGATCCAAAGGCTTAGAGAGATTGGAATGGTAGAGTGGATTTGTCATGGAAGGTCTGCTCACACATCCCAGGAACGTCCAGAAGATACACCTTTTACTAGAACTGTGAGAAATAAATTTATGAGACTAGCTCCATAAATCTGAAGTTGCCTTTCTCTGTAGGTCAGATATTACTGTGTGAACTGCTGTCACTGAGCTGGAATCCTTAAACACAATGGTGATGATTGGATACCGAGTTGGCAGAAGTCAGATGGTGGCACTTAATTGCCAAAGACAAGGTGGGCGTGGCTATCATAATGGACAGCAGACTCAAAGCAGAAGTCAAAATACTCTGACTCGCAGAGACCTATGCTGTTGACTAGTAGACCATGGGGTACCTAGAAGTACAATAGATGGGCAGTCTACTTCATTCCTGTTTGAGCTGTATGAGCAGAAGAGCTCTAGGTCAAGTGAACAGAAGTCTAACTTGAATTACAAAAACAGAGAGTCATGGCCTCAATCAATTCCCACAGTTGAGACATTTCATAGACCCAGAGCCCCTTGAATGAGGGGAGGGCCGGGTTCACTTGGGGAAGGACCCTGTTACACTGCCACAAATTTGTACTGTTAATCTTCCTCCAGGCCTTCCCCAAGAAGATCTATGGCCTTTTACCAGGGTGACTGTGCATTGGGGAAAAGGAAATGATCAGATATTTCAGGGATTATTAGACACTGGCTCAGAAGTGACATTAATTCCAGGGGACCCAAAATGTCACTCTGGTCCACCAGTCAGAGTGGGAGCTTATGGAGGTCAGGTGATAGATGGAGTTTTACCTCAGGCCCATCTCACAGTGGGTCCAGGGGTTCCCTGGACCATTCTGTAGTTATTTCCCTAGTTCCAGAATGCATAATTGGCATAGATATAATGAGAAACTGGCAGAATCCCCACACTGGCTCTCTAACTCATGCAGTGAGGGCTATTATGGTGGGAAAGGCTAAGTGGAAGCCACTAGAACTGCCCCTCCCTAGCAAAAGAGTAAATCAGAAGCAATATCAGGTTCCTGGAAGGATTGCAGATTAATGCCACTCTTAAGGACCTGAAGGATGCAGGGGTGGTGATTCCCACCATGTCCCCAGTCAGATCTCCTATTTGGCCTGTGCAGAAAATAAATGGGTCTTAGAGGATAGCAGTGGATTATCATAAACTCAACCAGGTGGTGACTCCAACTGCAGCTGCTGTTCTGGATGTGGTATCATTGCTTGAGCAAATCAACACATTCCCTAGTGCCTGGCATGCAGCTATTGATCTGGCTAATGCTTTTTTTGCAATAGCTGTTAGTAAGGACCACCAGAAATGGTTTGCTTTCAGCTGGCAAGGTCAGCAATACACTTTCACTGCCATACCTCAGAGGTATTTCAACTCTCCAACTATATATCATAATCTTCTCTGCAGGGAACTTGATGGTTTCTGCCTCCCATGATATCATCTTGATTGGACCTAGTGAGCGAGAAGTAGAACTACTCTAGACTTATTGGTAAGGCATTTATGTGTCAGAGGATGGAAGATAAATCCAACAAAAATACAGGGGACTTCCACCTCAGTGAAATTTCTAGGTGTCCAGTGGTGTGGGACATGTCGAGCTATCCCTTCTAAGGTGAAGGATAAGCTGTTGCATCTGGCTCCTCCTATGACCAAAAAACAGAGGTATAATGCATGGCTGGTCTCATTTGGAGACAACATGTTCCCCATTTGGGTGTGCTACTCCAGCCCATTTATGAGTGATGAGAAAAGCAGCTACTTTTGAGTAGGGATCCAAGCAAGAAGAGGCTCTGCAACAGGTCCAGGCTGCTGTACAAGCTGCTCTACCACATAGACCATATGATCCAGCAGACCCAATGGTGCTGGAAGTGTCAGTGGTGCATAGAGATGCTATCTGGAGCCTTTGCCAGGATCCCTTAGGACTGTGGAGTAAGGCCTTGCCATCCATTGGATATAATTACTCTCCTTTTGAGAAAGAGCTTTTGGCCTGCTACTGGGTCTTAGTAGAGAATGAATGATTAACCATGGGATACCAGATTACCGTGAGACCTGAGTTGCCTATCATGAGCTGGGTGTTGTCTGACCCACAAGCCATGAAGTTGGGCGTGTGCAGCAGCACTCCAACATAAAATGGAAATGGTATATAAAAGATAGGTCTGGAGTAGGTTCTGAAGGCACAAGTAAGTTACATGAGGATGTGGCCCAAATGCCCATGGCCCCATCCTGCCACATTACCTTCTCTTTCCCAGCCCAGAGCTATAGCTTGTTGGGGGATTTCCTTACAGTCAGTTGACCGAGGAAGAGAAAACTTGGGCCTAGTCTACAGATGGTTCTGCACAAAATGCAGGTACCACCCCAAAAGTGGACAGCTGCAGCATTGCAACCCCTTTCTGGGATATTCCTGAAGGACACTGGTGAAGGGAAGTCCCTCCAGTGGGTGGAACTTTGAGCAGTGTACCTGGTGGTTCATTTTGCTTGGAAGGAGAACTGACAGGAGGTACGTTTGTATTCTGACTCATGGGCTGTTGTCAATTGTTTGGCTGGATGATCAGGGACTTAGAAAGAGCATGATTGGAAGATTGCGTGACAAAGAGGTCTGGGGAAGTGTTGTGTAGATAGACATTTCTGAGCGGGCAAAAAATACGAAATTTTTGTGTTCCATGTAAAAGCGCACTAGAAAATGACTTCAGCAGAGAAAGGTTTTAACAATTAAGTGGATACAAAAACCCATTCTGTGGATACCAGTCAGCCTCTTTCCCCAGTTAACTCCTATCATTACCCAATGGGTTCATGAAAAAGGTGTTCATGGTGGTAGGGATGGAGGTTATGCAGGGACTCAACAACATAGACTTCCACTCACCAAGACTGACCTGGCTACGGCCACTGCTGGGTGCCCAATCTACCAGCAGCAGAGACCCACACTCAGCCCCAATATGGTGTTGTTTGCCAAGGTGATCAGCCTGCTACCTGGTGGCACATTGATTACCTTGGACCACTTCGATTATGGAAGGGGCAGCAATTTGTTCTAAATGGAACAGACACATACTCTGGATATGGGTTTGCCTTCCCTGCACGCAATGCTACTGCTAAACTACCATCCATAAACTTACAGAACGTCTTATCAACCATTGGTATCCTACATCACATTGCTTCTGATCAAGGAACCCACTTCACAGCAAATAAAGTGCAGGAATTGGCACAGGCTCATGGAATTCTCCAGTCTTACCATGTTCCCCATCATCTTGAAGCAGCTGGATTGATAAAATGATGGAATGGTCTTTTGAAGACCCAACTAGAGTGCCAATTATGTGGCAATACCTTGCAGGACTGGGGCAATGTTCTCCAGGAGGCTGTGTATGCTCTGAATCAGCATCCACTCTATAGTGCTGTTTCTCTTTTAGCCAGGATTCATGGGTCCAGGAATCAAGGGATGGAAATGGGAGTGGTACCACTCTCTGTCACCCCTAGTGAACCACTAGGAAAATTTTTGCTTTCTGTTCCTGCAAACTTGAGCTCTGCTGGTCTGCAGGCTTTAGCTCTAGAAGGAGGAGTGCTTCCACCAGGAGACACAGCAATGATTGTGTTAAAACCTGAAGCTTAGACTACCACCTTCCCACTTAGCTCTGCTGGTCTGCAGGCTTTAGCTCTAGAAGGAGGAGTGCTTCCACCAGGAGACACAGCAATGATTGTGTTAAAACCTGAAGCTTAGACTACCACCTTCCCACTTGGGGGATTACTTTACTGGCTGGGGTGATTGACCCTGACTATCAAGGGGAAATAGGACTGCAACTATAGAATAGAGGTATAGAAGAGTTTTCCTGGAATACAGGAGATCCCCTAGGGTGTCTCTTAGTACTACCATGCCCTGTGATTAAACTCAATGAAGAACTGCAACAACCCAATCCAGGTAGGACTACCAATGGCTCAGAAACCTCAAGAATGAAGGTTTGGGTCACCCCATGAGGCAAAGAATCCTGGCAAGCTGAGATGCTTGCTGAAGGTAAAGAGAACATGGAATGGGTAGAAGAAGCAGGAGTGATAAATATGAACTACGACCACGTGACCAGTTACAGAAATGAGGGCTGTGATGGTATGAATATTCCTTCCTTGCTTTGTTTTGAGTATTTATATATTTGTACATCAAACAATTATCTTTGTTTTCCTCTGTATTTTATTCCCTTTATCATATGACATATGTATTGTTCATATTATAGTATTTAAGTTGTGAGATATCAAGTTTAAGAGTGAATATTACCCAAGGACTTGCACCCTATTCTGGAGAATTTTAGTGTGCTACTGGTTGTATACACAGATGAATATTGTTAGGTGAGAAAAAAATGTGTCTGCTATTGTTTTCCATTTAGAGATTAAGTATGGTTTAAGGTGATGTGCATAGCTGCCAAGTTGACAAGGGGTGGACTGTGATGGTCAGGTTCATGTGTCAACCTGGCCAGGTGATGGTGCCCAGTTGTCTGGTCAGGCAAGCACTGGCTTATCTGTTGCTATGAGGACCTTTCATGGGTTTAAATCATGAGCATGTTGGTTGCATCCATGGCTGATTACATCTGCAGTTAGCTAAGGGAATGTTTCCTGCAATGAGTGACGCTTAATCACTCGAAGGCTTTTAAGGAGAATTCAGAAAAGAATCTCTTTTTCTGCTTCAACCAGCCAGCCTGTCCTGGGGAGTTCTTTGAGGACCTTCATTGGAGCTACCAGCTCATGGCCTGCCCTACAGATTTTGGACTCTATGTCCCCATGGTTGTGTGAGACACTTTTATAAATCTCATATTTATAGATATCTCTTGTTGGTGTTGTTTCTCTAGACTACCCTGACTAATGCAGCTTTAAAAGAAGTGATGATTTCAGCAGTCAGCAGAGAGGATTTTCATTTCTATTGCAGCTAGCCAGCTTCTGCTGGAGAATTCATCAAAAACCTTTATTGGAGTTTCCCAGCTTGCAGCCTGCCCTATGGAATTTGGACTCGTGCATCCCTACAGTTGTGTGAGACAATTTTTAAAAATCTCATAATATTTACAGATAACTCCTATGGTTCTATTTCCCTAAAGAACCCTAACCAACATAACACCTTTCCCATTCTTTGCAGATTGACCTGTGCAAATGCAAGTAGAAGTTTAGAGACTAGCACTAGGCTGAAGCAAAGGAGCCTTCCTGGTCCTTTCTAAGCATATACCTGGTCTTGGGTATGCACATGTGGCTCTAGGAATTCCCCAGTTTATGTACATACAAATGTCCCTCTTCCCGAGGAAACAGCCAGCAGTCCCTTGCCCCAGCTGGCCATGACTTGACTGCTCTCCCACAGCATCATGTAGGAAAGCTTGGTGAGCTGCCTTCTACATGCGGGGCAAGTTCTGGACAGCCAGTCCCTCGGGCCACTCGCACATACTCACAGCACATATGTCCTATGACAGGGCCAGACATATGCGCTCCTAGTACGGGCAAGGGGGTTATTCTGCCCTCTCTGGAACGAGGACCAGATCTCCTTGGAGAACATGAGCTAGCTTTGAGAATGATGTTGCCTCCAGTTCTTTCTGGTTATTCAAAACTTCAGGGCTTCTCACTCTGTCATTTTGATCGGGTGTTTTTCGTGTAAAGGAACTAAAATGATGACTTTAGACAGGTCAATGTCACTTCCTGAGCCTCCTCTGTGAAATTAATGCCTGGGGCACCAAAAGGCTTACTTTGGGGTTTCTCCTAACCAAGGATCTGTAAATTTTGGCTCTGGGGCCAAGCTTGGCTTGGGGATTATTTTTGTTCAACCTTGGGCTAAAAATGGTTTTAATATCTGTTTAGAAAAATACACCTCCCCTGTTATTCCAGGAATTCCCCAGCCCCCGAAAGGGAAATTCTGAGGAATCCAATAGTTTCCACCTCGTTATAGGTGTAAGGCTTCGCGCATCCTGTTGGAGGAGAGTGTGAAGACAGCTCTAGATGAAGAAGTGTCCCAGTCCCCAGGGAAGCGTCCTTGGAACTGAAGTGGGGGGGGGGCGGGAAGGGGAGCCTCTGCCCATCTTCCATCAACCTCCCCCCTCCCTGATTCTGTCACAGAGAAAGGGTCTGAGCTTGAGGACCCTGGAGGTGAATCTACACCCAGTGGGCAGATGTCCAGAGACACCCCAGGGTACAACCCTGGGTCCTGGGCCTGACTGGTTGACTCACCGACCATCACCTCAGGGGCGCCCCAGGAAGGTATTCTTCTGAGGTACAATTCCGGAAGAAGGTTCTCTTCTTAGTCTTTAGCGACACCTGATGGCTACTCACCATTAAGGTGCTGATTCGTCTTAAAAGCAGAGCCTCGACTCTGCACATCCAGTGCAGACTCAGGACAGTGCTGACCTGTTGGAATTCATTCCTTTTTTAATTCATAAAATGTGAATGAGCCTGAGCGTCAAGCACTGTGGCTCTGTCAATACAACCGCCGACAAGACAGGCGGGTGAGGGGAAGGAAAATAAACAAACAAGAAGAAATGTCAGACAGTGATAGGAACAATGGAGAGAATTAAACTGGAGCTAGGACAGAGGGTGAATGGGTGATTATTTTGAATTGGGTGGTCAGGGAAGGCTTCTTGGAGGAGGTGACACTTGAGCTGATATCTGAATGAAGAGAAAAACTGATTGTGCAGCATTGTAAGCATGGAATTATTAAATTCCCTGAAATGGGGACAGTTGAGCATGTTTGAGGGACAGAGAGCTATGGTGGCCAGAACAGAGTGAGCAAGGGGGAGAGTGACAAGTGATGTGGGGCCGAAATGGCAGGGTCAGATCACAAGGGCTTGAAGCCAGGAGGCATTTGATTTCAATCTACATGTAGTTGGGAGTCTTTGGAAAATTGACTCCCTCGCTGGAGTGTTTTAAGCAAGAGAGTGACTCTTCGTAGTTTCGATTTTGCATCTACTCTGGCTTCTGTGTAAACTGTGGAAGCAGTTAAGATCTCATTGCAGTGGTTCAGATGGCTTGGACTAGGATGTTAGGAGATGGAGAGAAAAGGATGGATTCAAGGTCTGTTTTAGATGCAGGGTTGGCAAGATTTGCTCAAGGACCAGATGTGTGGAGTGAAGGAAAGAGAGGACCCAAGAAATTTTTGACTTGGGCACCTGGGTGTATGGTGGTACATGAATAGGTGTGAGAAGCCGGAAGAGGGAGGCACTTGGGAGGAGGAACTGAGGATTCTGTTTTGGCCGCAGTGCATTTGGGATGCCAGTTGCACATCCCAGTGGGGATGTCAAGCTAGAAATTTAAGTTTGAAGCTCAGGGAAGAAGCTGAAGTGGAGGACCCTGATTTGGGGAGTCGTAGAGATAACTTTTAAAGTCATCTTGCTTGCTGAGACGACAGGGGTTGGGGGCAAGGAGAGGGCAGAGGAAGAGTGCAGCCCAGGACTGAGCTCAGAGGACAACAGGAGAGCATGGGGGTCACAGAGGCTGCGGAAAGAAGTGTTTGGAGAAGGGAGGGGTCAGCTGGGTCTACCGATTATGGGGCCAAAAGCAGTAAGGCAGAGCCTGACCACTCATTTTGGCTGCAAAGAGGGCATTTGGTGACTTGACAAGCTGAGACCCTGGGCCTTCTCAGCTGAAGGAGCAGGGGGTGAGGATACAAGGTGAAGAAATAGAGACCATGAGCGCAGACAGAGATTCAAGGTGGTGTTGTGAAGGAGTATAGAAAAGCACCCGGTGATTAGAGGGGGATGAGGGAGTTAGGGGAAATTTTTAAAGCAATGGATGAGAGTGCATCCTGAGACTCTGCTTTGGGAATCATCCAGTGGAGGCGGAGGGGAGATGATTCTTAGTTTCCTGGCTGCTAAGACAAAAAACACACAAAGGATTGGCTTAAACAGTGAAATTTACTGGCTCACAATTTTGAGGCTAGGAGAAGTCCAAAGTCGAGGCATCAGTAAGGCAATGCTTTTTGCCAAAAGACCGAGGCATTCTGGGGCTGGCTGCCACTGAGCCTTGGGGTTCCTTGGCTTTTCCTTACATGGCAATGGACATGATGGGGTCTTCTCCCCTCTCTTATGAGTTCTGTTGACTTTGGCTTCCGGCTGCTCCCTGTGGCTTCTCTCTCTGTGCCCAACATTCTTTGCTCTCTATGGCTTCATCCATATTGAATTAAGGCCCACCCCATGCTTAATTAATATTATCCTCAAAGGTCCTGTTTACACGTGGGTCCTCACCCTCAGGACCAGGGGTTGGGACCTGGACATGCCTTTCATGGGCATCGTGATTCAGTCTCCAACAGGGAGATCGTTGAAGCTGGAGGAATGGGACCATTATAGGGTCAGTTACGGAAATTCTAGGAACAATGTCCCTGAGGGTGAAGCTCGGACTGCGAGGAGGGGTTGGCCTTCGATTGGGAGTAGGGTCCCTCCTTCCTCAGAAACTCCCGGAAGGCAGGGAGTGAGGAGATGCAGGAAGTGTGGGACATTGGAGTCATAGGAAGATAAGGGGTTTATTTTTGTTTGCTGCTTCTTTCCCTCTCCCCCTGAATTATATATGGAGCAAAAGCATTGATTGAGAGTGAAGGGGCAACAGGGTATGAGCACTTGAGGAGAAAGGAGACGATGTGAAATAGCCATTCTGGGTACAGGAGGCTCACTGGGCACTGTCAAGTGCCTGATGTTTTTTTTTTTTTTTTTACCATTGATTTATTTAAACATTGTTATTAGCTAAATTTTTTTATTTAAGAAAATTTTATTAATAAAATCAATCAATATACAATATGAACATTCTTTTTTTCTCATCACATAGTTGTATATTCATCATCATGATCATTTCCTAGAACATTTGCATCAATTCAGAAAAAGAAATAAAAAGAAAATGGAAAAAAATTCATACATACTATACCCCTTACCCCTCCCTTTCATTGATCACTACCATTTCGATCTACTAAATTTATTTTAACATTTGTTTCCCCTAATATTTATTTATTTTTAATCTATATGTTTCACTCCTCTGTCCATAAGGTAGATAAAAGAAGCATCAGATACAGGTTTTCACAATCACACAGTCACATTGTGAAAGCTATATCATTATACAATCATCCTCAAGAAACATGGCTACTGGAACACAGCTCTACATTTTCAGGCAGTTCCCTCCAGCCTCTCCACTACATCTTGAATAACGAGGTTGATATCTATTTAATGCATAAGAATAACCTCCAGGATAACCTCTCGACTCTGTTTGGAATCTCTCAGCCATTGACACTTTATTTTGTCTCATTTTTCTCTCCCCTCTTTTGGTTGAGAAGATTTTCTCAATCCCTTGATGCTGAGTCCCAGCTCATTCTAGGATTTCTGTCCCACATTGCCAGGAAGGTCCACACCCCTGGGAGTCGTGTCCCATGTAGACAGGGGGAGGGCAGTGAGTTGTGGTATGGATTTAAAACAAGTTCCTTGACACAGCGTGTATTAGCTAAGGTTCTCTAGAGAAACAGAATCAGCAGGAGATATCTGTAAATATAAAATTTATAAAAATGTCTCATGCAACCATGGGGATGTCAGATTCCAAGGTCTGTAGGGCTAGCCATGAGCTGGCAACTCCAAGAATGTCCTCAGTAAACTCTCAGGAGAGGCTGGCTGGCTGAAGCAGGAAGAAGGATTGTCTCTTCTGAATCCTCCTTAAAAGCCTTCCAGTGATTAGATTAAGTGCCACTCATTGCAGAAGACACTCACTCCCCTTAGCTGCAAAATGCAATCAGCTATGGATGCCGCCAATGTGGTCATGATTTAAGTCCATGAAATGTCCTCACAGCAACAGACAGGCCAGTGCTTGCCTGACCAGACAACCAGGCACCACCACTTGGCCAAGTTGACACATAAACCAGACCATCACACAGCGTGACTTGTTTTTTTCCAGCAACATCTGGCTGTTGGGATGCAGGTATGAAGTGGAAGGTTGGGCCAGGGCTGGGGCTTTGGCAAGCCAGTCAAAGGAGAGAGAGAAGGATGAAGGAGTAAAGTGTGATGGTGGTGAAGAGCCATGACATCAAAGATGGCTCAGAGAGGAAGTGCGGTCACTGGTGAGTGATGAGTGGTGAGCTGGGTTCAGGGCACCAGAGGTCTCCATGGGTTGAAGGAAATGAGGTGACAGGAGCAGGGAGGGCAGAGGGTGACTGAATCAGGCATCAAAGTCTTGGAGATGACCAGGAGTCCCGCTGAGGACGTGGACCAGGAAGAGGAGCAGGAAGACTGAGACTGTGGGCATGAACTTCATGGGGGTTGGGTGGTTTGAAAGACAAGGAAGGAGAATGGTTTGGAAGTGGCAATGGGCAGCCAGAAGAACTCCACCACTCTCCAGGTCCTGAGGAATGAAGGGTAGGAGGGAAAAAACACAAACATCCTCCATCTGGAAGTTTGCAGGGGAAACCATGTCATCAGGGGATGGTCAAGTTCATTTGGAGCTAAAGGAGAAGGAATGTTTTTGAGAAGAGCTCGAGAGTGGATGAGGATTTGGTCCTGATAGATTATGAGTCCTGGAAGGGTGAGGGGCAGGAAATTGGGTCAGGAGACAGGAGGTAGAGGGTTGTAGGAGGAGGAGAGTCAAGGAGCTGATGGGCTGGGTTCTGGTGGTCTCCCACGGAAAAGCTCAGAAACAAGTTGTGGTAGCCAGCCTCCAAGACAGCCTCTTGGTGTGCATGCCCTTGGGTAATCCCTCCCACAAGGAATCAGGTGGAGCTACGTGGCCAATGGAATATGGCTGAAGGGATGGTGAGTGTGTTGCAAGACAAGGTCATAGGAGGCATTGCAGTGTTGGCATTGGTCTTTTGAATACCATGAGGATGCCCAAGCATCCCTGTGGGGAGCCCATGTGGACAGGAACTGAGGCCTCTCACCAACAGCCAGCATGGTCTTGCCAGTCCTGAGAGGGAATACTCTTGCCAGCAGGTCTTCCTCCGGCCTCAGTCAAGCATATCACTACAAGCTTAAGGAAGACACTGAGCCTAGGTGCCCAGCCAAACCACTCCTGAATTCCTGACCCACAGAAACCATGAGACGTTATATGTTATTATTATTGTTTTAGACCAACAAATTTTGGGGTGATTTGCTAAGCAGCAACAGATAACTGGTATGGTGCCACAGGCATCTCTTAGCCTTAGCTGCCAGGGGCACGTGGCCAAGAGGGGGGCAGAAAACTTCTCAGGCACTTGCTTTCTTAGGCAGCTGCAAGTGCCTCATCTCTCTAGTGGCTCGGTGGTGCAGTAGTCTTCCACAGAACTGGGAGCCTAGATGGTACAGCAGGAACAAGGGTCACATGGAAGCAAAGCCGGGACTAAAACCTGAGCCTCTAAATTCTTTCCTCCTGTGAAAATCCAAATAATAAGCAATGTGCCAGTTTGAAGCAGTTGTGTATACCAAAAAAGCCGTGCCCTTTTTCCTGATCCAATATTGTGGGGTAGCTATTTTTTTTTTAATTCTGATTTTTAAAATTTTTTTATTGTGGGGTGGAAACTTTGACTAGATTGTTTCCATGGAATTGTGACACACCCAATAGTGAGGATGGCATTTTGATTAGATGGAGATGTACCTCTGCCCATTCAAGGTGGGTCTTGAGAAGTTTACTGGAGTCCTTTAAAAGGGGAAACAATTTTGGGGAAACCTCAGAAGCAGATGCTTGGAGAACAGTTGCTTCAGAGCCGGCAGAGACGCAGACATTTGGAGAGGCTTGGAATGCCAACAAACAGAGCAGATGCTTAGAAACGGACGTTTGGAGAGACAGAGCCCAGTAGATGTTACCATGTGCCTTTCCATGAGATGCTAAGCAAACCAGAACCCAGAGTTGTGTCCAAGAGGAGCTAAGTGAAAGCCCCCAGATGCTTAGAGAGGAAACAACTGGCATCAGAAGCTGGAAGCATGGAACCAGGAACAAGGACCAGCAGATACCAGTCATGGGCCTTCCCATGTGGTAGACATCGGCCTTTCTTGAGTCAAGGCATCTTTCTCTGGATGCCTTAGTTTGGACATTTTTATGGCCTTAGAACTAAACATGTAACTTAATAAATTTCCTTTAAAAAAGCCATTCCATTTCCAGTATCTTGCATTCCGGTGGCATTTAACAACCAAAACAAGCAGTAAGTACTATGATACCAATGGGCACTTATCGAGCCTGCAGTCTTCTTGGAGGAGGTGGCCTCTGGGAGGAGTCTGGGAACATGGGCAGGAAGCAGACGGGGTGCGTGTGGAAAGCTCAAGGAGATGGAGCTGCCTCCTTCTCTGCCCAATTCCTCTTCCCCTAGCCTTTTCTTTCTTTGCCCCTCTTTTTCCCTCTCTCCCCCTCAGGTTGCCAGCTGTGTGCCCCCAGCCTGGCCCATCACTCATGAGAGCTAGATCCCTGTATTCACAGACTCCGAGGCAAAGGAGGAATTTTCAGAACTGCCACCAAATCAGGAGAGCGCAGGTGAAGTGGCGGCGTGGCCTCTTCAGGCGTGCCTACCTGACCTGTCGAGTGTAGCTATACCCACGTGGCACCCGCAGCCCTGATCCTGTGGCCGCATGTCTGGCATGCAGCGTTTATTTAGTTTGCTTTGCTTCATAGCACTCTTTTTTTCTGATTATAAAAGCTATACATCCCACCACATTTTATGTTATTATTATCCCCAGTG